>JAQGAW010000352.1:0-31874 GCA_034698025.1 Phthiracarus crinitus
CCCTGTGTCACTTGAATTTTCTCGGTTTACAACTAATAGACCAGTTTCCCTAATGATGTCTGCCCTTGAAATTACTTTTTTCCGGGATTAAAATATAATAAACTTCTCAATTATTAATTGTTATTAATAATTATTAATAAATCATTAAAGCATTTATTGTACCAGTCGGATGAATATCGCTGCACACTTTTAGATATTTTAATACCGCTTTACCTCGTCTTTTAGGACCGGTTCAAATCAGAGAAATCGATAAGAAGTTGGATTTTGGCTTTCTCCTCGTGGTCCTTATAATCCGGTTTAGAAGGACAGGGGTGTTGATAATCTGATTTATTTAAACCTGTCCGTATAACGTAGATTTTCAATATACAAAATAAATCAAATAATAACTAATTTGCATAGCAGGTGGGCTACATATATATGTTCATATAGCTGTCTTACAAGTTATTTCCCAATAATAAAAGAATATTTTTTATCGATACTTCTGCTATCTAATGATACATAACTTTTTATTTACATTGCACTGTTCTAGGGTATTAAATTGTTAAAATTTTCAGGCACGAGTCTGACAGAAGTCCGAAAGTTTGAAGTTGGGCCCTATTTCTTAAAGTCAAAAGCCCGGTCCGAATCAATCAATTACGAAGAAAATTGTTTTATTTAATAATCCTAACAAAATGACCATGAAAACAATATATTACCTACTTTAATAGGTTTTCGTTAACTTATCGTTTTTTGTTTATACCAAAACGTTACATTTTAATTTTTTATAGATTTCTGAAAAATTAAAAAGTTGATTACACCATTTAATTCAGAGAAACTTTAAAGCTCGACCTGGCCCGAATGTTTTAATATAAGGCCCGAATCCGACCCGGACCGAGGACTTTTGTTCCCGATATCGTTAAAATATCTCAAATTGTCAACTATTTAGACCCAATTTTTGAATAAATGACCGGTCAAATTTTCAAATCATTAATTTAAAATTTTTACTGAATCCGAAAGCTAAGCAAATACTTTTCGACAAAAACTAGAATCGACGTATCATTAAATTACCGAACGGTCAAAAATTAAACGCTTTTAGTGGAAATCTTTCGGGAAATACTTTATCATATAATATAATGATTGCTTATTTGGGACTGGAATGGAAAATCCGGTTATCCATAATTTATGTAACGATTTTTATATGGATAATTATCCAAAAACATTTCAATTACTATTTCATTTGGGTGTATATTTTGAGTTGTCCAAAATTTTATTGGCAATTTCGGGAATTGAGTTATGTTTACTTATTTATTATGATAACAGACTAAAAGAGAAAAAACATTTTCTGAATCGAAAGCAAATGATTTCATCGAAAGTTTACAGACCGGTATATCAAGATTTAATTGCATCAGTTGGTATCAAAGCAGTTAAAGAAGTGAAAAACGAATATAAAGATTTTTTAATTGTAAAAATAAATAAATTTTTGTTAATAATGTGAAAATAAAAATACTTAACCGGTATGTATTGTCAAAAATTGTCTCTTAAATGAAGGTAAGCTCTAAAAAACATTTTTTATTTCATAAAACACGAAATTTATAATTTTGTTCGAAAATCAAGTTTCAAAAAATATCGCAATTCTATGCGCACTCCAAAACTGCTGGTCCAATCTATGGGCAAAAAGTTGTCATTTCCTTACCGGAACTTATTGAAAACATTCATACGTAAAACAAGTCATTGTCCTCCTAGTCTGTTAAACCTTTCTGCTCTTTGTTAAAACATTTTATCTAATCTAACCGTTCGAAACTATAAATGTAGATTTACAGGCAGATCTGTTATATATCTCTTGAAAAACAATGAGTGCTTTCATTCTAATTAATCCCTTTTCTGTTTGATTACTAAACAAATTCATCAATTATTTGAGTTAATATCGAAAGATTTTTCAATATTTGATATTAAAGGTATTTTATGAATAATGAAAAACACGTGTATTACGATAGACAATGAAATTCATATTTTATAAAATGTTACAGATTTGTCATAAAAATTTCTTAGTATTTGTACTTTGTATGGTGAGAATCTACTTTATAAGGACCGGTCTATATTTTCTATGGTGAGAATCTACGTCATATGGAATGTTCCTTATAACTCAGAATGTCATTTATAAAATGGTCTCCGAGACGCTGTCCTTATAACATGTGTCATAAGGACTCTTCTTGAGCAACTTGACTTTTAAGGACCGGTCTTTGTAGGCGAGGTAAAACGGTAAGGCTTTGACTAATAAAGTAAAATTATTCTTGAAAATAAGATTAAAATATGTGCTATGATTTTTTAATTTGACACCTGTCAGTTAGTATAAGCCATTTTCATCGTAAATATTTAAAATAAAAAGTTTATAATGATTGACCTCTGAATTTTAATTGATTTTAAGCTTATTTGTCAAATCAAATTTTTTTTATTAATCTAACCTTACACTTAGTAAAATTATAAAAAATTGTGCAGAGAAATTCATTCGGACTGTATATTAAATTAGCACTTTATATTGCTCCAAGAATTTACTAATATAGCATTAATATTAGCTATTATTTAGAAAATATTTCATATTTGTTTAAGAATTATCAAAAATTTATTAACTTTATTATTTTTGTCACTCACTTTTTTTTGGAAAAATACACCACTTTTTTATTGTAATTAAAGAAATTTGCAAAATTTTTAAAGTTACTTTAGATTTTGTAAATTTTATTTTAAGATGCTCACAAAACTCACAGGTTTTAAAAAATAATTTTCATTTTGCTGAAATATTGATCTGAAATTAGAAAAATATCATTTATCATTAATACTGTTGGATCACGTTTAAAATATTAAATATTGTAAAACAATTATTTTGCTTTGTTTTATAAAAAAAATCCTTTATAAAAATATTTCTTCCTTTCAACTCCCGGGGAAAACTATTTGAATTTTATAAAATCTCAAGGGTTTGTCACCCAAACTAAGATAATTTACATATAAATGATTAAATTCAGAAATGAATGTCTATTGCAATTCTTAGAAATCTGGGGAAAGCAGCAAATAATAAACAAAATTAAGTTTAATTGAATAACTCGAGCAAACAATCATGTGTTCGAAGCGTGACACTAATTAAATAACAACAATTATTTTATCGCACCGAACATATCAATTATTCATTTCCTAAGTCTCGTTTATATTCCTTAATATATTTTTACGTAAATAAGATATACTGCCCTTGTAATTGCTATTCGTATTATTGTGAAGTAAAGTACAGTTGTTTGAAATGCTATCGAAACTATTAGGAGTACACCTAATTTTTGCCTTAATTTTTCAAATTAATATTAATAACGCGGAATATGTTTTAGATTTTTACGATGAATTCGATTATGACTGCATTGACTTTAACACTTGGACTATTAATGAAAGTAAGTTATCTAATAAATCTTCATCAAAATAATTTCAAAAACACTTCAATGCTGAATAAAATTGTTACAAATATCAATGCAGTGTTTGAAAATTTCAAGCACTAAAAATAATTCAATTTTAAAACTATTTAATGAATTATCCTTAAGTAAAGCTGTTACGGCTTTGCTACTTATCAGAACGATTTGGAATGATTTTTTAGCTGACATTTTCAGAGAGAAGTCCAGCTTATAGTTTTGACCGTTTCTGTCTGTATTTCAATCAATAATTTACATTAGTAATCTTTATATTATTAAAGAGTGTTAACCTTAGAGGCTATACTACAAAAAAATGATTTAAAATTCTATACTAAGAGTTGAAATTATTTTTTAAATTTTTGGTTCTTGTTTTATTAAATCTAGTATTTTATAGTTTTTTCTTTAAATATCTGAAAAATATTAAAATAAAATTCTCTCCTATCAAATTTTAATATCAAAATAAATATAAGTTTCATTGGACTAATATATTTAAACTTGGGTAATCAACGCAATTGTACTAAATTATTTTAAACCCAAATTTAATTATTTTAAGAGCATGAGGTACTTTATATTTAATTTAAGCTTATGCTTTCAAGCTCAAATTTTATAAAACTGAGACTAAGATTTTTTATATTTTAACGTTATACCTATCATTTTTCTTATCAAATTATAACGCACACAATATTCTTAAATTTAATAAATTAATTTCACCTAAACTTAACATATTTTTTATTTTTATCAGTTTATAGTTTTTAACCAATTAATAGTTGTGTACCTTTCAATCTAGTTTACAACGAATCATTAATCGACAATAGATGTTACAATTTTAGTATAGGAAATGAAACCTCTAAGGAATTCTACTCACCCAACTATCCGGGCGCTTATCCCGACAATATTGACTGCAATTTAACCATTAAAGGTAATGAAGGAAAATTGTTATTTTATAATATAAAAATTATTAAACGCATATAATTATCAAATAACAATAGCGCCCACTGGTTATTCGATCAAAATCCAATTCGTGGACACTTTCCATCTCGAACAGGCAACTGAATGCAAGTACGATTCACTCTCCATCTATAATGGAAGAAATAGTTCGTCAAACTTATTGCGAAAGTTGTGCAGCAATATTCTGCCCGACGAAACGTTATCGTCCGGTCAATACTTATTCCTACGATTCAAGTCTGACGGTTCGACCGCGTATTCCGGTTTTAGGGCAAAGTATAGTTTCATCGGGAATACTGGTTAGCACTTAATTCTTTTTGAAATTTTTTCGGTATTTGTTTTATAAAATTTCTTTTTCAGGTATTCCTTTGGTTGATTATGTTACGCAGCAAAATGGGAATCTAATATTAAAAGTTAATCAGAATAATGTGAGATATATTGGCTCGCATGTCATTAATTTAGCGAATCGTTGGAGCGAAGGCTTGTTTGAAGTAAACGCGTTATTACCGGCAGTAGAAAATATAAACGTTACGATTGAACTGATTTCGCTTCATAATCGCATAAATTTTTTAAAATATTATAGCGATAATCATACACATGAATTCAAAACTGGAGTGTTATCTATTGATAAAACTATTACGGATAAGAGATTCACGGAAACATCGCATAAAGTTGATGGAAATCTATTCAAACCCAGAGCTTACAACAAATTTAGTCTCGAGTGGATAAGGAATGAACAGCTTATTTGGCGAATCAATAATAAACTGCTTTATCAGCAGAATATAAATGATTTGGATCTCAGTGATGGCTCGTTTTGGCTGTCTTTCACTGTATGGGCGGAACAGTTAATTAAAAAAGTGGATTGTATGTCACACGTGTACATCGATTATGTTAGAGTTTATCAGTTTCGTAATGAGATTACTGTTGAGACAAGTGTTAATGAGGAAAATATCAGCACAACTGATACTATAGATGATAACAAAATTGACACAACGATCGAAACCGATTACGAATATTCTGTGAATTTTACTGAGAAAAATCTCACACTTATTGATACAACTAATATGATGCTGACTGATAGCGAGAAGAATAACTCTCAGTTATTAATTTGCAATAGCGTTACAATTACTAAGAATATTAGTTATATATATATGATTGCTATTCTATTCTTCATTTTCATATGATTGTCCAAAACAT
Source organism: Phthiracarus crinitus (assembly GCA_034698025.1). Lineage (NCBI taxonomy): Eukaryota > Metazoa > Arthropoda > Arachnida > Sarcoptiformes > Phthiracaridae > Phthiracarus > Phthiracarus crinitus. The sequence goes on from JAQGAW010000352.1 coordinate 5,565, forward strand.
AAGTAAACTTAAAGAATTTTTATGATCGAATGCACGCAATACTTCCATAATCTTTAAAGAAAATAATATGCTATTAAAAAGTTTTAATTAATAATTATAATAAACAAGAAAAAATTATAGTTAATATGTTTCGTCTGTCTCTCCAGTTTTTAATTTTGTGTGAAAATATTCAATAAAATTAGGTTTGTATTTAATAAACCATCGCAGAGACATTTACATTTTAATAATTAAACAAAATATCTAAATAATAAATTAGTCTTTTAATATCTTGTAACCGAAGTTATTTATTCGAAAACTCTATTATCTTTAAGAAGAAAACACTCATTATTGTAATTAACTGTAAAATTAAAAAATATATTAGAACTTATCAATATTTAATTATAAATACTTCATATAAGCGAAAATAGTCAAAGATAAATAACTTCCAGCAGTAAAATCCAATATCATTCAATCCAACTCTTTCAGCGAGTGATAAAAACTGAAAATATTATTAAAGTAAGTTAATATTAATTTATTTTGATTACAGTCTCAGTCCCTCAGATTCCCACACATACAAACAGCTCATTAATATTATGATTTAAACATTAACATACTTTTAATTTGATATTAATCGTTACATTTCTTCTAAAATTATGTGGCATTAGTTTTAATAGCAATTTGTAGGATTTGTTCGCTTCATATGATACCGATGCGGCGACACTTACATATCCAATTGTAAATCCAGCAAACGTAGCCATAGCGTTGATAAAAATTAATCGGCTTACGATTGCCATATTGCCATACAATACATTATATAATGTTAAACTGCCGATTAGCGAAAAAGTTAAATAAAACCAAAAAGAAAATTTTGCCCAATATTTACAGTTATAGTCATTTATTTCGTCATAAATTCCATTGAAAGCGTTAAGCAACGAATTTATGTTCGAAATGTTTAGTTTAGATTTAAACTGATACATACGATCGAGTTTATTATTCAAACAACAAAGTTTTAGCCTAACATAGTAGCAGATTATATAAAAGTAAGCCATTTGCCAAAAAATCACATTACAACAGTATGATCCACCATATGAATAGATAAGTGACCAAATAATACCATAAGTAAATAATTGTCTCAAAGAACTGTGTAACGCCAGTGGAATTAGACTGAGTAGAAAGCATGATATGTAATAGAAAAACTTTTCATTAAAAGTCATAATCGCGAACAATACGCGTGTATGTTTTAAAATCTTATAAACATCCTGTTGATCGCTAAGTCCTACTGTTTGTGGTGAGACAACTCCAGCCATCATTTGAAATGGTTTTAAATAAGTTGGAAATATATTGCGTCTATGATTCCAGTAATGTATAGCTTGCGATACGAGCGAAAGCGTATAAAGTAATATCAACGAGCAATTATGCTGATAACGAATATTTAAAAAATAGCAAATGTCACCAATTTTTATGAAAAAATCGGGATTCGTTTTCGAAGTAACGATCGAAAGAACAGATCGGGCGAACAATATTACCACACATATTGTTGATGATATGGCGTAATAATAAACTCTACCCTTAGAAATGTGTGCTAATATTTTTTCGTAAAAATGATTTTCTGCGTTATTGATTAGACTACTAGTCGGTAATAATTTTTTTGGATCAAATGAAATAAATAGTGTTTGTTTCATTTTAACAATTTAATAAGTTTGAAGTCACCTTTTTTTAAAACAACAAAATCTTACAATTTATAATAAATTCTATTTTCGTTGATTGTATACAATCAGTTATAATATAAGATTATGATTAAAACCAATCGTTTAACCAAAAGTGTTTGATGTGAATATTAAATAATTATAGCCAGACAATTGAATTTTGAATTTTGAAATAGATTTTCTAAAGACTATTATAAAAATATTGACATTAAATTAATTCCAATAATGATATATTAATGAATTAATTACAAATACTAAAAATTTAATATTAAAATTTTTTTTAATCTACTCTTTCGACATTATTTTATTGAATATTAAAAGATTTCAATATTGTATATTATTAATTCAATAACTATCATACGTCACTCATGTATTATATATGTATAATATTTAACTAAATATTTCAAAAATTTCAACATAATATCAAATTAATATATTAAAAAATAAAATCAATTAATTAAATTTTCTTTGAAGCCAAATGATATGCCATTCAACGGCTTCGCAATGCTTTTCTCTTTCAACTTTAACTTTGTATGAAATTTATGAAATAATTAATCTGAAAATAGTTCAAGGAATCATTACGATTAAGAATTACGCAAATTTATCACATTTTAAAATATAAGCAAAATTAAAAAAGAAACTATTTGTGTGTTTGAATCAAAAAATTCCATTCTTGCATATTATGCAAATTTTCATAAACGGTGAAGTTATTGAATTGTGTGACCCAGAAGTGAGTGATAAAGTGTCTGCAGAGCTATTCAACTTCTGTTGCGATCAGCTTCACATTCAAAAAGCTCCATCAAAAAGCTACACACGCTTTAATGTCACTTTTACTACTTTTTAAGCTTTATTTTAAGTATTAGTATACTGAAAAAAATTGTGATAATTAGTTCAAAATTATGATCTATATTTGAAAAATATTTTTAAAATCTAATAAAATTTTAATTGCTTATAACACAAGAAATATACATTATAAAACGATCACTTATTTCATATAAATAAACATTTTTCTAGTATATTTCATAACTTTAACTAACTATCAATACTGATAGATGTCGTTATGATATATAATGAAAGTGTTTGCAGCATTCATTACGTCATATTCAGTCCTAATACACTCCGTTTGTTGCTATGGGATTGAACTTTTTGGTTATACTCGAAATAAGATCTCATGCCATAGAAAGCATCATTATTCTAACACTTGTAAAACGCTTTCAGTGACTGAGTAGTAAATTCAAAATTTGTGCTCCGATTTATTTACTTATTTATTTAGGAATACATATCAAAATAATAGAAATAAATTTCATAGATAATGAAAGCTGTGATCAGTCCAATAACCAGTAAGTAATAAATACGTTTCGATCGTTTAATATCTAAAACAATAAATGAATATTCATCGCTCAATTTATTTATAATATCTAATAGTTATAAACACCGCTCTATCGTAATAACGTAATCCTAATACAGTTCAAATTAAACTTCTTTCAAAATAATATCATAAATAAATTTTCCTTTATAAAAACAGTTAATAAACATAAATAATTTATTGAGTTATGGTGAGTTAATTCATTTTTCCAATAATTTATTGCAATTGAAGTATTTATTAGTAACAGAAAAGAATTGAGAATTAATTCAAAAATTTATAATAACGCCTTAAATTTAATAATGTTGTTCATTAAAAATTTAACCACATGTTAGTGAATTCTTAATTATTGAATGCCTAACTCTTCTCTCGAGAGCAATAAACAAAATTTTTTAATTCAATTTAAATTCATATTTTTTTCAGCCACTTTAATGTAATTTTTCCTGAATATTTAAGTTTATAGTATTAAGTTTACAGTAAAATGTATATTATTTTGCAAAGTATTTTTTATTGGCTTAAATGCTAAGCTAAAGCTTGTTTTCCTCAGTTAGTTAATTCTCATCAAAAATAATTCCAAAACGCAATAAATCAATAAGGTTTAGCGCGATTTGTTACTACAATCGTGTTTGGCTTAATTTTATAAACAAATTAAGTATTTTTATATAATTTCGTCGGTTTATAAAAAATTTCAATGAACTCCTTTTCGAATTCCTTGAGTTATGTCTGGTTTCTGTAATTTTTCTAATCAAATGGTGTTATTTTTTAATTGATGCTAAAATCGTTCATCGAGTTTCATACTTTTTTATTCTAATATATGATAGCTGTTGAGTTTGTCTTAGTTTACGTGAATTACGGTGTAGTTATACCAATGAATTATTGAAATCGATTTCGGTTTACACAGAGCATGATCACTATTTATTCTATAAATGATAAATAAACATATTCATAGATAACCATTCAATGCTTTAATACAACGTATTCGTAGAAAATACAAATTAAACCGTATAATAAATAATACTCAATGAATTATAGCTACTTATTATTTTCAATAAAACGGTTAACGATTTTGAAAACACACCAAATGTAATAAACAATCAATTAAAGCAAAGGTCAAGTAGAAGTCAGTAATAAACACAAGTTAACACTTTAAGAAACACAAGTTTTTCGTTGTACTGTATAGAGACTTATGTGATTCAGAGAATTTACACATTTCACAGCAAGGGATGAAAATAATAACTTCTGAAACGCATTAGTATTAGCGGCCAAATCATGTTTATTACCTTTAATTTCATAAGCCATGTGTTGAGAGAGCGAATGGAAAAAGTCTTAAAAGCCTTGATAATGAAGCGAAAGCCCACATACTGTTTCTGTGAATCAAAACTCAGTTAAGGTGACATTGAAAAAAATCCGTAAAGTAATATATAGTCATTTACCTCATTTTCTATGTGAACACAATATACAGTATTTAATTTTGAAAGTAAAATAAATACTGAAAGTAAATGAAAATTTAGAAGCGGCTAAAATTGATTGGTTGATAGCAATAGTATTTACTATTTGTCATTTTATATATTCTATACGTGTTTATATATACTTAACACTTATTGTTGTTACGGTTGGCAACTATGCTAATAATAACAGAATTTTTTTGCGTGGAATAAAATAAATCACGTTAGGATTACAAAGCGAATGAAAAAGATTTCTTTGTTCGGTTTTAGTTTTTCTATATTTAGTCGACAAAGAAATAAAGTAGAAACTTATCAAATTCAATAGTAGTATTGATACAAAATTAGCTCAAAAGTTATGGTTTAAATGCTTTGAATTTGCTTATATATTGAAAATTATAATTAATCCTTTAATTATTATGGATTAACTTTTAATTAATTTTGTTTCATGCTATAAATATAAAATTATGTTAACGAAAATATTATGAAATTACCAGTCTTTCTACATATTGAAAGGCTATCTTGTTGTTTCACTTCAAGGAATAGTAAATTGAAATGCGTGAACGAATTGTTCTGAATAGAAAGATACGTTTGTGCCGATTAATACGTACGACATAAGGTTACTATAATGAATTTGATTTTATTTTTCTGCGTATTTCTTTGCTTTCGATCTTCATATAAGCCATATGTCTAATCAATCATACTGTTGGTTATCAGAAAACAAATATTAGATAGATTTTGACGGAATAATCTGGCGATAATTAGATTTGGGATGAGAATCAAAGTTTCACTTGAATTCGTAAATAATAGTGAATAATACGCTTAAATAATTGTGCCGTAATTTTTCTTTCATTTTTGCTGTCATGTTTGCAAATATCCGATTTTTAAAAAACAAACAACTATTCTATGCATTAATTAAATATAATGCATTCTAATTAAAATTTGTATTTTTATTTTGAATAAATAGGTTAATTGCGAGACTAAAAACCCACACATAAAATAAAATCTAAATATCAAATGAGAAGCGCTTCCGATTCCAATTTGTAATTATTTTCTAGATATCGGATTACCTAATACTTTACTTCGTACACTTATTTTCTTAATTATCTTCTTATAAATAGCGCCAAATATCTTATTGATTGATAACCTTATTTTTTAATTAATTATTGAATTATGTTACCAAATAATCATCGTTTTCAGTTGAAGTTTTTAATAGTTGGTATTATATGGTAATTAGATAATTATTTTTTTTATTTAATAAACGATAACAATTTCATACGATTATACATTATATTCTATTTTATAAACAATACTATTTAACTTAAGGTTATTTATACTCCCGTATTGTCACTTTCTTACACAACAGGGTGTGTTTACTGCAAAGCGTTATATAGTTTTACGCTATAAATATTAAGTGTTTAAAAATGAAATTTAATATGCAATATTCATTAAATGCTTTCAGTTTTAATATTTCGCTCGTTTTTCTTAATTAAGACTTGTTATCATGAATAAAATAATTTATTCTATGAAAAGAATGAATGAACACGTTTTGTTGCGCAATTTAACGAAAAATAATTTATTGTTTGACGGGATAAGTGGTAAATATTGAATAGAAAAAATTTTATAAACTTTAATATGAAGAAAATTTTATTATACGAAGGTTCATATAAATTTTAGAAATAATTATATTAATACGTATTTTGTTTGAGTAAGACGTTTGTATCTATATTTAGAAAATATTTGGATCTGAGCGCAAGATTTGTATAGAAAATATAAATTAATTTTTAAAATAGTGTTGGTCTATACAAAAATATTGAAATCAAACCACGACAACAAATATAATTGCGTGGGAATACTAATTTTTCTTATAAGCTGACCTGAATCTGCTTTTATTAGCGCTTCTATTAAAGATTAAAGATTAGAATTGGTAATCAATTTATTGCACTCAAAATATGCATATATTCTATATTATAGATACTTTGAGACACTTTCACGTTACACAGTTAACAAATACAGTACCGTATATAACGTTAGTATATAATTTATTCCTATATAAAAAGAACATCAAACAACATTATACTTTATAATTTTTCATTTTATTAAAGTAAACAAAGCAAGCATTTTCTTAGCTATAATTTTTTTAATACTGTTAAAAGCACTTATTTTTAATCTCGCGCTTGTCGTCGGAACAACACTCAATGTCACAAACTGATGAATTTAAAGCTTGTAACATATATTGGTAGTCATTTGCATTTTAAGCGAAGAAGAAAAATTGCTCTCAAGTTTGCCATTTAAGAAACACGCAGTTTATTAGACAGTATAGCGACAAAGCTTCGTATAGTGTTCTGGTTGAATGCCTAAACATATTTTCATGTCTAACTTTATCTAATAAAGTGTTTGTCAGTTTAGTGCTATGAATGCTGTTTGATTTTTTCAATAAGACTTTCGAAACGAAATTGTGTTTTTCGAAGAAAATATTTGCTGATTTATTTGTGTTTTCTTTGTGAGATAAAATAAATTGTTTAAAAGTTTTATGATTTTCGATTTAGATTATTCTCCAGAAAATACATTTGACATTATGATCACTCATGAAACATATGTTTACCAAAAAATATATATAAGATAATGAATATTGGCATGAACTTTGATATATGAAAGAATTTTATTTTTTGTTTTACTAAATTATTAAAACCTAAAGATTATTTCAAGGCGTTCGTTCGTTCCGCTGATATATTTAAGTAACGCTCATTTTGTTGAATGTGAATTATTTTCCAGCTGCTCTGTTCACCGAAATTAAGTGAACAGCAGCTGCCGGTATTTAATAATTAATACCAGTTAATTATACGCCATCGCTCTTTGCATTTTTATTTTTTTTAGATTATAGATCTTTCGCTAAATTAATTTTCTTTAATTAAATACTTGTTTTAAAAACGCTTTATTTGCCACTATAAATAACAACAATAATCAGAGAAATAGAGTTTATCGAATTATTTTGCTTTTAACCGCTTAGAAATAAAATTAGATTATTTTAAGAATTTAAAAACTTGAATGAATCTTAAAAATTTTAATATTTTCTATATCAGTTTGTAAATTTTATTCCATCTAAAAGTATAAATCATGTTTATGCTTATAATCTATAAGTATAACTAATATATATGGTAATATTTAAATATTTCATATTTTGGAATAGTAATTATTTTATAAAAATATTTTTTTCATTAAATATTTATATAAGCATTGGTACGATTTGATACTTTATTATTACTTTATTAATAAATGACTCACGAATTTATTTATTAAGCAAAAAATTTTAAATAATTCAAAATTAAAATTTTTATAAATTAAATAAATTATACTTTAATTATAAATACTAATTATATTCATTTAATTACCAATTACTATCGTTATTTATACTTTTAAAAGGCATTAATTAATATAACATTCAATAGTGCGCGACTATACGATTCATAATCAACATAAGCGTATGTTATATTCAAACTTTCGAATTACATTTCCAAAAATCTCATTAACGTTTACTTATCTTACTTTATTAAAATGTCAAAAATGTAATTTATCTGTTGAATAATTTAACGCTTGCTTTTATTTACGCGCCGAAAATAATACGTATATTTATTCTTTAAATAAAATGTAACGGAAAAAGATAATAAAACCATTCAAAAAATTGATAAAAATAAGATAAAAACTTACATAATGTTAACATTTATTATTCATAAAGTGAATTCAATTTTGAGTGTGTCTGACGTTTCAGTATACTTTCAATGTAATAGAATATACGTGATTTAACCAAATCTTTTTTATGTGATTTTTTACCGTTATATTCCTAGGCTAACACTTTTGACTCTATTTTTGATTTCTAAATACATGGAATTCACATTAAGCTATTCATCTCGTAATACTTACACGATATTTATATTCCATTAACGGATTCATAGAATATTAGTAGCAAAGCTGTGGAAATGAAAATGATTTAAAAACCTTTACAATAAATTCTGAGTACTGTATTATAATAAAAGTAATAAATAGCGACTAAAGTATACTATATTTGTGTGTTTATTTACGAGATTTACTATCAAATAAAACTCATTTAAAAGTATATTACGAATTACTTGAAAATCCTCGTTAATAGATTTTATTTGAAATATTTTCTATTTAAATAAATTGATTTTTTAAAAAATGATTTAATCTATATATTTAATTTGCTAATAAGAATTTTGTGCCAAACGGTAATAAATAGGGGTATACTGTAAAGGAAAGTTTTAGATCTTGGTCCGAGTTAGGCAGGAAAAATAATTAAAAATTTTAACCCTTAATTTATGGGTAGTTTGAAGGGTTTAAAAACGGGTAAATTTACAAAGCCTATAAATTTATTGCTAAAAAGTTGCATGCATTTTAAGTAAAATGTTGTTACACACGTTAACGTTAAACAAGTTATCTACGTTAACCTTAGCCCATAGATTTTGCATGTAGGCCTAAGCGCCGTTCAGTCTAGTCGGACAGATATTAAATAATATGCTCGCTATTAAGGCGCACAGCGTTAACATATTGAGTAATTGAAAAGAGTTGGATACATATTGATATCGATTATAGCATTTAATATCTGTTAGAAAAACGAATGAAAGAACATCAAACAGACCGCCCAGTCTAAACGGCGCTTAGGCTTACATGCAAAATCTATGCCTTAGCCAGCGTTTAGACAAAAGTATACGTCGTTCACTTAGGTTTGTATGAAAAGGGACATAACTACGAAATTTAATGCATGATGTTCTTTAATAATTAAATTAATAAACTGCTAAAAATAATAATTGTGTTTAAATGCAGCAGTTATGCTGCAAAGCCCGCTTGTATTTTAAAATCTATGATTTATAAAATTCAACTATAAATAAATAATTGCTTTCACAGCTCAATTTTTCTAGTTTTTTATCTATACTAAAGCCCCAAATATATATATAATACTTGCAACCGTTTTAAATGTCACCATTTAAACGTGGGTTTTCTTATATTCAGTGAATTCGCTTACATTTAGTCCAATGCCTTACATTATGCTATCGAGTGTGCAATTTCTGTTATTATATATGTCGCGTAGAATTTATCGTCTAATTTTGATGAAACGCTGAAAGCGATAAATGGAGTTGAAGTCAAGATAAATTTGGAACAAATTCGCATTAATTATTGTGCACGTATTTTATTTTGTAAATAACGTAATAAAAACTAATGCTTTGGTTATATTCCTGTTATTTATAAATTATTGATCACTTTATTGACGAAATTATAAAAATGAATGATTATTATGATTAGTTTCTATTTCTGAAGCCAAATAAGTGGAAATTTTGTTAATACTTATTTCTGCATCAAATCTAAAAATATATTTACATTAATAATTTCCTTTCATTCCAAATGCCAAAAATCATAGGATAAATATTAATAAAATATTAAAATTTATAAAATCCAAAATTTTTTAAATATAAAAATGTTCTCTAATGTAGTTTGAATTAACTTCTGGTGAGCAGATGTTTTTCGCTGAATTTTTCTATTTTTTACGCCTCTGTAGCACATGATAGCGGAATAGAGGAAAGTTTTGATTCAATTTAGTAGTGAAATCATATTAAAGAAAAACTACTCTAAAATATGATAAGGTTTTGAAATGTTTACTCTAATCTATAATATATTAAAGGTTGTGATGCACGCATCAAGTTTTATGTAAACTTTATTTTGACTTAGTTTAATATTTTGCTGTAAGTTAACCAAATATTTGACAGAATTCTAATATATTTTAGCAATAAATTTAATTCTACTCTTCATTTTCCAAACTATGACTGACAATCATATTTAGACAATAATTAATATTTAGACAATTTCGCAGTTTATTCAGTCGATCATAACTTTTTAATTTGTTTCGTGCATTCAATATGCGTGGGCTAAAACGTCACTGACATACTGTTTATTCGCTTGAAACTCAATTTTTGAATAATTTATATAACATTCTAGACTTTTAATCATAAACATTTAATCATAATATATTTCTTATTCTAGTAATAGTGGAGAAGATTACAAATTGATACATAGATAGCGAATAGATTCTAAATTCAATTATTTAGACGGTCTCACAGCAGCGGAAAAAACACTGTGAACACAAATGACAGAAAGTGAGGTAATAAATGAGATTATAGTGAATATTAAATAAGATGATGGCTATTGAATAAATGATTACGCCATACGCGGAAAAATAACTAAGAAATTCATTTATCCATTTAAGTACGCAGGAAAGCACGTAAAAGATAGTGAAACGCTAGACATTGTTCAAGAGTGCGATGAACTGTCGAATAGCGCGTCACCGGTCCATCACGAGTCGTGTACTGGTTTTTTCGGCGTTAAGTCGTACTTACATAACTTTTACGAGTGTGTGTCAGTGAAAAATCCGCAGATTTACGAAGAATACGAGGAATACAGGTAGAAATAAATGTATTACCAATAAATAAAAACGTATAAATCAAAAACGAAAAAAGCCATTCAATTGGATCGTTGTTTTTTATTTATGGTTTATTTTTGAAACGTTATTCAATGGAATATTTTATTATAAAAGCATAACATGAATCTTTTAACCACATATAGATATCTGATCGCACCTAAAGAAAGACAGAGAACGATATTTTTCTGGAAATTTGTCTTCTGGTTAGGTCTGAATGCAACGATTTATTATTTTGTTATAAAATAATTTTTTACATTACTTTATTATTCTTTCGTTACATTAATAATAATTTACTATTATTTTGTGTCTGCATTATATATTACTGTAAATCATTTACGTTTCGACATAATGGTGTTTCACTCGCTTTACTACTTCTTTAGCGTTTAGAAAAATACGTCACACCGTTTTTTTATAACTTTTTTTTGAACAAAAACATTTTTTTCGATAACAATAAAAAACGGTAATTTTTCTCTCGTGTCTGACCGTTTTAATCCAATTTCTTTGACATATACGACTATACTTACTTATATAATGTACAGAATTTTTTATTTTGATGCACGTTCTATATATCGTAGCAGTTTGTCTTCATAGAGACGCAAACAAGAATAAAACGCTACTCTTTTCGCTTTCGTGTTTAATTTAATTTGTCAGATAATTTGTCTCTATTTCGAAAATTTTTTTTACCTTTACGTGAATTTTTTATTAAAAACATTGTCTGTTAATGATTACTAAATATAGTCGTGATATGACTTCTTACATTTAAAAAGCGAATTGAGTGCTATTTTGAATACGAAAGGGAGAAAACACAATGTTGGATACATGATTAAAAAACTAGAAAAATTACCAAATGTCAAAGTTAATTGAATTAACTCGAAAAATAAATATCACTTCGAGACTAAATTTTATTCGGTTAATTATCTTTATTTTATTTTTCCACTCAAATTAAAATGTGCGCTCAATTTTTATCATTCAATAATTTAATATATCTTTTCAATTTTTTGGTGCTTTATAGTCATTAAAGTTAACAAAAGTGCTAAAATTATTTTCCAAAACTTCATAGCACTTTAAAGTTCAGTTCAGTTACTCAGTCGTTAGAATTGTATAGAAACTGTTATACGATATTTTCGATTTTTTGAGAACCATTTTCTTTCAGTGCACAATGCGTAGGCGTTTATACATCTACTTTCATATATAGAAATTAGTAAATCGAGTTTGCTTTCAGTTTAACCACTCATCTATTGATTGAAAAAAAGAGGAAAAAACAAAAAACAAATATCTTTTATTAAACTTCCCTTTGCACACACGTATCGGAGATATTTTAGGAAAAAAATTGAGATAAATTGATGAATCGATGGTTGTATATGCTTTTACAAAAAGTTATATTTAGCTGTTATCAAAGAAACTTTTATTCCAATACATTTTCAACGTAAAAGTTTAGTTTCTTAAAGCGCACACAGTTTTTTCGCAGTAATCCATTAAAAATAAATAAACCGTTTGTCCACTTCGTGCTAAACTCTCTTATAGTGTTAACCTCAAGAGAGCATAAAACATAAACATTTGCTGTGTGGTTATTACTGTAACGGCCAAATCTTTTTTATCTGTAAACACCATTTGTCCGTATATTATCTATTATCGTAAAATATCGAATTTTCGTTTTTTTAAAGAAAGCACTTCTCAAATATTTATTATTTTTTTCTCATTCACTCAAACCTAAAAGGATTTTTCCTGCTATTATTTGGCGCAATCATACTAATGGCAGGCTATTTGGTTCCTCGCATGAACATCGACGTCGGGATTCAGGAGGAGATGCGGATCATCGATCGCGCCGCCTATTTATTTAATCAAAACTTAGACTGGTGTAAGATTATCGGTTTGGCTATTTTTTGTATTGGAGGCACACTGTTATCAGCGTCGCTACTATTGCCAAGTTTAGTCGGTATTTCGTGCATTGACGACGATTGCGGCGATGAGTCCACGCCGTTTAAGCTGAGAATTGTTGACGACGAGTGTGGCGATACTGGTGGTGTTAGTGGTTGTGGCGGTAATGGTGATAATAGTAATAAGAGTCGCATACCGGCAACCGAATCACTGAAAAGTGTTCAGCCGAAGCGTGAAGACAAGATTATTATCACGCACTCTGGCCTTACTCACGTTGAATAGTGGTAGTGATTCGGATGATTGCCTCAAACGGAACGATTGTCCACTTGTTTTCAGTTTTTAAATGAAAAAATAATGGATAAATTTTTATTCAAGTTGTGTATCAAAAAAATATAACATATATATAAATAGCATATTATAAATAAGTATATCAAATGTAACATTACTGTATAAGAGTTTAATTCGTTTTAATAAGTGTTCATTTCGGAAGTTTAAATTAAAAAAAACACGCACTAAACATGTGATTTGAAAATTGTAATCATTTTAGGATAAATTATTGGACAAGTTTTTTGAACACAATGCGTCTCATGTGAAAACTTTTAGTAAAATTATAAATACGATAACTCTTGTCCTCAAATTATTGACTGAAATGATTACTAAGTTTATATATATTGTTGTGAACGATAAATGAATAGCTTTTGGAAACAATAAGAAAAAGGGAAAACACACTTCATATCATACAATGTTACTTTTTATTATTATTGTTAAACTGGTTTTTATGCTATTGATTTATTGAATAAAAGTACAATTAAAACCAAAAAACTTATTTAAAGTTTATTGTGAAATAAAGTACTATTAGTTAATGACTTGATCTCAAGTTCAAGTGTTTAAAATTTTTTTTGTTTATTATAGTAATAATAATTTAATAATGAAACTTCATTTGTTTTATTTGCAAAATATAGTCAATTTAGCTGTCAGTGGCAAAAAAATGCGCTTCAAGTCAAACAATGCATTCAATAAATGAACATTTAAGTAATATAGTAGATCTCATGGTTATTAAGTGAATTGCATTTCATATTACATTTCGATATTAAGAAATTAAATTTCGAAATAAATATATTACATAACTGTCACATATATTTGTATAGGAAACACAAATATTCACTAATTTTATTATAATCAATATAATTTCGTCTAATGTGCTCAAAGAAATTACTAACTATGTTTCGCAAACCTAAATCGATAGTTAAATTTTTACATTCTTAATGATGGCATTTCTTTCGCATTTCTGAATGTGATTATAAAATTTTAAACTAAAATTTCGAAAATTTTTATGAATCTTGATATGACTTAATTATATAACAAAAAGTACATAAAGGAAAACGGGTGACTAAATAATTTCTAAATGCGCACGAAATTGAATATTGACTAACGAATCGTGATGTTTATTTAAATAGCAAATATTGTATTTTTAATTAGGACTAATAACGCTTTAAAGCCAAGTTATAAATCACGCGTGCTTTTCGTTACTCGAATTAAGATCTCTTGAAATACAAGTATAATTATTTTAGTCTATAAACTTGATTTGACTAAAAAATTAAAATGTATGCTTCATTTTATTTTATTTTATATCGAAATTAGATAAATATATTTCATAGTTTAAGGTAATGATAGCAGCGATCAGTCCAATAACCAGTAAGTAATAAATACCTTTCAATCGTTTAATATCTAAAACAATAAATGAATGTTCATCTTTCCATTTATTGTTATTTTCATTATTATTATTAATATTATGGTCAATACTCGATAACCGTAATATCCAATAGCTATAAACACCACTCTCTCGTAATGACGTAATCCTAATACAGTTCAAATAAAACTTCTTAGATATAGAGAAGTAAATATAATAAGTAAATATTTTTAGTACTTTTTATAAACACAGATAAATAAACATAATTTATTTATTGAGTTATGGCAAGTTAACTCGCTTTAGTAATAAAATTATTGCAATTAAATATTTATTTCTAATAGAAAAGAATTAAGATTGCGTCAAAAATTAACAACACAATAATTTTAATATGTTATTTAATAATTTAATCACATATTAAAATTATTAATTATTATTATTACTTATTAATGCTTAACTCTAATCACTAAAAAATCGAGAATTAAACAAAATTATTTAATTCAAATGTTTCTGAAATATATATTTTGAAGTAATTGTTAAATAATAATTATTTAATAAAAAAGTAATTATTCAGACTATTTTCATGTAAATTACTTACAAAAAATTGATATCTGTTTCTAATTGAGAATTTATAGGCGACAATGGAAACGAATAATAATTCAGACCAAATTTTTCATTAGAAATATAAAATTGCTGTATTATTTGTGTCCATTCGGATATGTTTGTAATATTAGACTTCAAACTTGATATATTAATAATGAGAATGTAAGTTCCAGTTATAAGTTTATTGACCAGATCTACCATTTGACGATCATTTTTATTTGTTAGATCTATAGAACCCCACGAACTCTTTAAACATTCGACTCGATTTGCTAAACCTTTTGCTAAATAATTGGTCTCATTATATTGCTTTATGAATCTATGAAAGATTTGATCACAAGTTGTAATTATCTTCAATTGTTTCATAGCCAAAACTTGTTCAAACGAATCAATGGGTTTGAATGAAATCGGTTTCACTAAAAATCGTCGCATATCTCCAGCAAACGCTGCTAATAATATTGTACAAGCAATTAACCAAGACAAAATTAATATTCTTTTTGGTCGGATTTTTTTACCTCTTTGGTAAAACTTCGACGGAAAGGGTTCGGACAGTAAAAGCGTCATATAATTCCAATTTACAATTAGTATTCTCTTCATGCTAAATGTTTTGTCAATTATAGTCACTACTATAGAAATTAGTATAATTGATATAAGAATAGAGATCCAAACATTAGGCTCAAAACTTTGGAAAAATTGAAATAACTGCCACTGTTCTGGTTTAACGACTGATATTATGTATACGCCATCTCTTATTCCTAGCGTTTTACTTAGTAATACTTTATATTCATCTGATCGAAAGGATTCTGTAAAGGTGTGACTCATTGGTGCCATACTTAGATCAACCTTTTGCTCGCTCAGGTTTTTAAATAAATTTAATATTTCAGGTTTTTGGGATTTTGGTATTTTTTGGAAACTATAAATATAAGATTGGAAAAAATTATTTAAATATATAATAAAATTTGTTATTATGAAAGTAAATTAAGTTTACTACCAATAGCCAAATTTTAATGATAATTCTACCACGAGTTTCATTAGAACACCGCAAACCAAATTTTTATTAAAGAATATTAGTGGCATTAGATTAATATAATGTGGAATTATTTTAATTAATTTATTGAAATTTAAAGTTTTATTAGTAGCATATGTAACGATCTGATTATCAGGAAAGTCAAAGCAAAAATTTCTATCTGAACTCATAGTTTTGAAAAATATTTCAATCGTTTATATCATCCAAAATATTTTAAAACAAACAATTAAATTCGAAATCAAAATATATTTAATAGACTTACAATAATGGCTTTATACAAATTGAAATTTCTTTGCGAATCCAATTACTTTTTATTTCTCTATTTATTTAATTTATTCGATAAAATAGTTATTTGTTATAATATAATAAAAATATTAACATTTTACTTCACTTAATATAATTAGCCCTCAAAGTACTTTTATTGATGACGATATAATGCTTTAATACATATTTATATTAATAGAGATTTGCCAATTAACCGTTATTATCAAATTATAATAATTGCATCTATAAATTATATTAGTTATTATACAATCTCTATTAATTTAATATAATTTTAGAAAAAGTTGATGTTTAACATAAAGTTTCTACTTTTCCAATCTCAAGCTCACTGTTTTAGAAACTCTAATTATTTACTAGAATTTTTTATAGTTTTTAATTCGCTTAATTCAAACAAATTAAATAATTTAAAGTGGTGTGAGTAATTAAATTTAAGGAAAGTCAACCTGAAATATACCGTTATTACTAAAAATGATTGTGCAACAAAAATAAGTTCAAATATAAATTCCATCATTTTATTTAATGAAATAGGCGTAATATAGAATAATGATTCCTCATTGTTATTGAATTTCTAAATAGTAATTTTTTAAATAAAGTAAAATTTTCTGATCATATTGGATTCTAAAAATTTATAAAATACGTTTTGTAGAATTTGAAAGTAAAATTTAATAAATTTAATAAAAAATATTTTCCCAATTTATTTAAATTCTGAACTTTAAAATAGAGTTAAAAAACATTCACATTATTTTGATAACTATTTTGAAACAATTTAAAATTAGATACGAAATATCTATTTGATTAATGTATAATAGGGAATTTAGATTCATTAAAAACTCAAATACAGTCCTTTTTTCTCAAATACATTACTTAATATATTAATTCATCTAATAATTGAAGTATTTAACGATATTTTGGCAAATTATTAAACCATGATTTAATAATTTTTACTTTATAAATCCAATTATGTACTACCCTTACATTAAATACAATATATTAAGTTGACAAAATAGGGTGATCATCTAATTTTTGGCTTACCGTTGAGATTTTCTAAAATTCATACAGTTTTCCCTGGAGTTCACCGGGAAAATTTTTTATAAATGTTTTTGAATAAAACAATGCAGATTATTTTTTTACAATGTTAAATATTTTAAAATGATCTAAAAGTGTTTAATAACTTTAATCCCATTTATAATTGTTATTTTTTCTAATTTCAATGATAAATGCTATTTATCTAATTTAAGCGCATTTTTTCCTCAAATTTAAAAATTAGTTTTTAAACCGGTGTTTTGTGAACCCCTTAAAAATTTATAAAAGAATCTAAAGGAATTAAAATTTTTGGAAATTTCTTTAATTATATATAAGTAGTATTTGGTCCATCATTTGCAAAAATGTGAAATACAAAAATGATAATTTTAAGAAATTAGGATTATTCTTAAACTAATATGAAATATCCTTTAAAATAATTACTAAAATTAATGCTAAATTATAGCACTAATTTAAAACACAAATTTTTTTGACAACATATAAGTTTGATAATAATTATTGAAAACTTTAAATTTTTAATATTTTAATCCCGGGAGAACGTAAAGTCAAGGGGAGTTATCAAATCAATTGGGAGACTAGTCTATTAGTTGGAAAATCCCAGTGAAACCGCTAGGTATGGTTACCTTAAGAATAAGTAATTTTTGAGTACGAAATTTTTATTAGTAATATTTTAGGATAATTGGTTAATAATATATTTTAAAATTATAGAAATAAATTTCATAGTTTAAAATAACGATTGCAGCGATCAGTCCAATAACAAGTAAGTAATAAATCCCTTTCAGTCGATTAATGTCTAAAACAATAAATAAGTATTCATTCTTCCAATTATTGTTATTTTCATTATAATTATTGTTATTGTAGTCAATTCTCATTGACATTAATATCCAATAGTTGTATATACCACTCTCTCTTAATGATGTTATCCTATTACAGTTCAAATAAAACTTGTTTTAAATATTACTTGTGTTCTTAAAACACATAAGAAACATACTGAGGTTTTTATTGTTGATATGGTTCGTAACATTCGATTTTAACTAAAACATAATTTAAAAACTAAGAAAAATAAAGTTATTTAATCAAAAACCTAATAAAGCGCTTTAACCGCATTCTATGGGAAAACCTCAAAATGTTAAGAGTTTAGATCACAAAATACTGTTACTTACAAATAGTTTATATCTTTTACTAATTGAGTATTTAAGTGTGACAATGGAAACGAATAATAGTTAACACTAAACTTGTGTTTTGACATATAAAACTGTTGTTTAATTTTTTTCCATTCAAGTTCGTTATTCTTCAAATTCGATATATTAATAATAAGCACATAATTTCCAGTTCTAAGTTTACTTATCAGATCTACCATTTGACGATCATTTTCATTTGTTAGATCTATAGGACCCGATGTACTGTTTATACATTCCACTCGATTTGCTAAACCTTTTGCTAAATAATTTGTCGCTTTATATTTCTCAATGAATTTATGAAATATTTGATCACAAGTTGTGATTATCTTCAATTGTTTCATAGCCAAAACTTGTTCAAACGAATCAATGGGTTTGAATGAAATCGGTTTCATAAAAAATCGCCGCATATCTCCAGCAAACGCGGCCAACAATATTGTACAAGCAATCAACCAAAATCCAAGTAAAACAGTTTTTGGTGGCTCTTTCTTATCTCTTTGATAAGATTTAGAAGGAAAGGGTTCGGATAACAATAGCGTCATATAATTCTAAATTACAATTAGTATTTTCTTTATGCTAAATGTGTTGTCAATTAAACTCACTAATAATGAAATTATTATTAATGATATAAGAATAGCGAACCAAACATTTTGCTGATAGCTTGCAAAAAACTGAAACAACGGCCACTTGTCTGGTTTGACGACCGATAAAATATATACGCCATCCCGTACTCCAAGTGTTTTGCTCAATAGTATCTTGTATTTATTTGATCGAAATGATTCAGCATATATGTGTGACATCGGGTTCATATAAATGTCACCGATTTTATCATTCAAATCTCTAAATATACTTTCGATTTTTACCGGTACCTCTAATTTCTGAAAACTAATGAGCAAAAATTTTTATTATAATTTACTGCTTTTATGTAAAATTTAATATATTATATATTAATACCAATATCCTAATTTAATTGATAATTGGACGACGAGTTTCATCAATACTCCGCAAATTACATTTTTATGTTGTGTTATTAATTGCATTGAGTTAATATAATTTGGAATTATTTTTATTATTTTTGCATTATCTATAGTTTTATTTGCGGCTAATGATAAAAATCGGTTTTCGTGAAATTCAAAACAAAATTTTGAATCATAACTCATAGTTATCGAATATTATCTTATATCTTGAATATTTTTAATTTATTTATCAAATTGTCTCGATATAATCTCTTGTGGTGTATGTGACCTTAAGTGTATTACCACTTCTGCAGATACACTACATCTCTAAATACTAAGCGTTTATAAATCACAGTTTCTCTAATACTGCAGCTAATTTTCGTTTACAATTTATATAGTAAATAATCACATTAAGGAATGATCAGTTTAGGGAACGTATAATTGTAGCAACTTTTCGGAGTATAAAATTTATATGTAAATACGTTAAAACAATACACATAAGCACCTAAAACGCTTAGCGCTCATACGTAATGATGAGAATAAGCTCGAGCTCAGACCAGTTAGCTTAAGCTCAATCCAAAGCTCAATTAACCTATCTGAGCTTGTAGTTCAAGCTCAAAGCTCACACACTTTAGAGCTTAAGTTTTTAAGCTCAAGCTCATTTTTGTACTGCTGAGCTTAATGAGCTTATGTTGAGCTTATGTTTAGAATTTTTTCAAAAATATTAATTAATATTGGATTATATATAATGTTTTTAAGTAAGTATTGCATGTTTTAATGTAATGCAATTCTATAGGAAACATAAATCATCAGATAAGCTTTCAAACCATTTCTTATTTAATAAAAATTAAATTTTAAAAATTGTTTCAAATGCGAATTTTGAAACTTTTAATTTATAAGTAAGCTCAAAGCTCAAGCTCAATGGATTTAAGTAAGCTCAAGCTCAATTATTTTAAATGTTGAGCTTATAAAGATAAGCTCAATCTCAATGCTTCTCAGGTTTGAGCTAAGCTCAACCATTTCAAGCTCAAGCTCAGACTAATTGAGCTTATTCTCATAATTATTCGTAATGTAACAGATATATGGCTTTGGATGAATATAATAGTAATTTTAGTACATAAATGCATACATATTTCGGTAGTTTTTTCGTAATTATTATCCAGATGTTAGTCATTATCTAATTTACAAAATACATCACTGTTTTCGTCAAAATTCATAATATTTCTAATGATATAAAGTTTTCGATGAATCATAATTAAGGATAGTATGTTACTGTAAAATTTCATATTTTTATTTGATCATAAAACTAAATGATTACATTAAATAACTATTGTGATTAATAGCAATTTTAATGTATGAATTTCTTGAAATCTGTTTTGCGAGCAAAAGTTGACGAATGACTTTCCGTTCTTAACGTTTTATTTCCAGGACCATGTTTTGGCTAATTTAGAGTCTAAATTTTAGACTGCAAACCCAATTTTTAAATAGGATTCAAGCACTTTGTTTATTGCAGTGAACCAAACATTTTGAATGTCCAGTCACAGAAACGTGTTCCGGAAAAATGGAATGTTTCTAGGAATATATAGAATTTGTTTTATTATTTGAATTTTTTTTGAAAGTCCACCATCTTATGACAAAGGATAGGAAGTTAAAGACAAATCAAGTTTTTTATGGTAAAAAATACTACTATTATAAATAAATAGGAGTTCGATTCATGTTAGAATAAGTCAAATAAGAGGTATTTGTTAGGTCTTATAGAGTGTTATTTCGAACGTTTGGTCTAATACTTATTTAATTTGTTGAAAATTTTATGATTTTAAGCAAATTGACGCCAATCTGATTAAATACAAAGAAAAATATGTTGAAATATTTAAGTTTTGTTAGTCAAATGTGAGCTCCACGTTCATAATTCAGTATTATATAAAGTCTTAAAACATACAAAATAAGGTCATAAACTTCCTATCTTTACTTATGACCATAGTTACACAAGGGCGGTCTTGCCCAGGTCTGAACCCCCCTCGAAATTTTCAAAAATTTTTGGTCTAATGTAAAAAAATTGTCCATCAAAACCGATGAGTTTTGGAGACCCCCTTAAATTTTGGACAAAATTTGAAAAAATTATCGTTTAAATCCGTTGATTTTTTCGAGGGGGCGTGGTTTAGGCCTTTTTCGGAAAAAAATTGGAAAAAAAATTTTGGTCTGAAGGCCAAAATAAATTGTAATTCAAATCCGATGAGTTTACCCCCCTTTAAAATTCAAATTTTCTGGATCTGACACCCCCTAGACCATCCGACCGGAGTGTAACTATGCTTATGACATATTATTAATGTTTAGATATTATGCTTTTACTACTTTCGATCACACTTTACAATCACTAAAAATAAAATACAATAACAAGAAAAATTAATCATTTGAGATTCTATTCTTTTGACTTTCCATCTTTCTCTTCATCCATATAGCTATTATTAGATCGCTTACGTTTTCAATATAGTCCGTCTAAAATTCCTGAAATTACTTATATTATGATCTATTATTCTTTTGCTGTCAATTACTCTTTATTATTAATATTATGTCCGATAAAAATATGCGTATTTTTGGTCATAACGATTGAAGTTTAAGAGATGCAAAATATTTACCATTATTTAAAATATGATTAACTTAAATGTTGGTTTATGTAATTAATTTTGATCCTATAAATATTGTTTTGAGAATAAGTTTAAGCTCCAGATCAGCTAAAGCGATGGCCGATCAATATGTCAATGCTATATTAATCTATTTTTAAACTAATTTCCAAAAGCTTTTATAAGTCATTTACACGAAAACGCTTCTACACTATATTCTAACTGATAGCGCAACACTTCCAGCAGATTTAATGTTTTTGGCTTTGAATACTTTATAATCTGAAAGTATTTAGATTTGTTTAAAAGTTTAGTTAATTATTTCATTTTAATGTCGAATAATTTAAATAAGTGAAGTAATTTTCGGTTCTGGAAACAATGAATATCATATATTAGAATATTATTAGAATATTGCAAGTTTTGAATAATCTACTTATAAATAGAAAAGTTTAATTCCGAAATGTAGGTTATCTGATCTAAATCTTATTTGACGCGTTTAATCATTTATTTTTAGGGTTTCCTATGAATTACTTATGATAAGTGTATAAGACATTTATGGAGCAAGTTTCTAACCTGTAAATTCAATTGTTATAACTTATAAGTAGGGCTTCAATTTTTCGGGAAAATCCCAAAGCCAAATATTAATGAAATCTTCGGTAATTTAATGTTATGTGATAGAGTCAATAAAAGGATTATTTTTATATAGTTTTTATTGTCTCGATTTTCCCGAATTTCATTATAAATTAAATATTCCCGATTTTTATCCGAAATAAACTGAATAATTGAAAATATTCCTGATTTTTATCCGAAATTTACTGAATAATTGAAAAAATTCCCGATTTTTATCCGAAATTTACTGAATAAATGAAAATATTCCCGATTTTTGTAGTTTTACCAGTTATTCTAGAATAAAAAAGTAAAACTTTTCCAAAAAGTTTTCAAAATTTTAATAAAAATATTATTTTAACCAAATAGTCTAAATCTAAAAATAAAAAATTTAGAAATATACAACTAA
Source organism: Phthiracarus crinitus (assembly GCA_034698025.1). Classification (NCBI taxonomy): domain Eukaryota; kingdom Metazoa; phylum Arthropoda; class Arachnida; order Sarcoptiformes; family Phthiracaridae; genus Phthiracarus; species Phthiracarus crinitus. The sequence goes on from JAQGAW010000352.1 coordinate 28,824, forward strand.
TTATACGTTTAAACTTATTTAGGAGCAACAACAATAAATTTAACATATATTTTATTACTTTTTAACAATATTTTTCCCGAATTTTAAATTTTTGTTTTTGAATTTAATAGATTTTTAGATCCCGAATCCCGCCCGAATTTGATGGTTTTAAGTCCAGAAAAAATGAAGCCCTACTTATAAGCCAAGAACATACAATTCTATACAGTATATTAATGTGTATTAAATATTAAATGGTTAGATTATTTGTTAACGAGTTAAACTTTTATATTCATGAGGGAATACTTACAAGTGTATTAAACCGAATGAAAATTATAATAAAGATGGAAAAAATTGGTGCAAACCATGAAATGGGAGGCTGAGGAGGGCTTTCAAAGTTGTAATTACAAAAAGAGGGACGAAATTTAATTAAAACTTTTCAAAAAATAAAATTTAATTAAATTTAAACGGAAGGGGTTAGAGGGGTGGGGTTAGAGGAATGGGGTTAGAGGGGTGGGGTTAGAGGGGTGGGATAAGGGGTGGGGTTAGAGGGGTAGGGTTACTTTTAAAAATTCTTTTATTATTTAGGAAAAATAAATTTAAAAAATTGAGATCACGGGTGAAAGGTATATGTATGACAGTGGAAGGTAGTATCATAAACGATATACATTTAAATAATAGTAGTATGCGCTGAACTATGGGTCACAACATCGGCCACAACTGAAGAGTTGAGATTCAGTTGATAACAAGGTTCTAATTGAGTAAACATCGGCTCTAAGTTGATGTTATGCTGTATTCTGTAGTTGACTTCGGACTCATTACTAATGACTTTATATGCGCCATCATATCTTGGAGTAAGTTTATGGCGTTTGGATTTTTTACGTTTAGAAATTCTTTTCTTAACAAAATCCTCTATATTTAGATCAATTTTCGTATTAAATTTATCATAATTAAGTTTAGAGCACTTAAATGCTAATTTATAAGTTGTGCATATGGTCATTTGTTATTGTAATAGTGACCTTCTCTACCTTAAAATTACATCGTGGATAATATGATATTGTATATAATAGCTTTATTTTGTAATCGTTAAGGAATTTCTTAAATTTGTTGTTTTTTAAATTGGTTTCATTATCCGAAATAAGCGTTTTCGAGGATAAAATTCATTAAGTGCTGATTTTTATTCCGGAATCCTGTTTGTTTGCACTGTTTGTTCGTTACAGACTTCAGTCTTGAGTACGAACTACAGGTTGTTCCGAGCCAGGGGAGGGTGGTATCCATTTGGCTTCTCAATAAGAAGAGGTCTTCAACCAATCTAGGCGGATACCGTTAGAAAAGCTACGTTCACAATTTAACGTGGACCGCCGAACCCACAACCACGTCTGCTCTCATAGATTTGAGATAACTTTGAGAGAGAAGCTTAATACGACATGCAGTGGGTTCGAACCCACACCAGTCAGTGCTCACATGTGTACGCGTTAGCCCACTACACCACAGACCGGAATTGCTGTCATTTCTTCGACGGCATTGACGAAGCAAGTAATACTCAGTATGGCAAGCATCACGACAGTAGCGACTTGGATCACGTGGTTGATCGTTTGATTTTCGGATGTAGCTAGCACGTTTCCGGTTATAGCCGCCATCTTCAGCGACAAATGAGTGCGGATTTTTGATGTCTCCCGGTTTGAGTTGTGAGTGATTGGTGTTCGTTTTCCAGAATCGCTTCGATTTTGTTTCTTCGACGGCTAATGAAATCGATAGAATCTAGAGATCGAGTCGTGAAAGGCAGCTGTAAGTTAAAAATGATTCGAATACGGAATACCTTCCGTTAAAAGTGCGATTTCATTTTATTCGCTGATTCCTGCAGAATCCAGTAGTCTTCGCTTTTCGTTGTAATACGAGATAACGTTTTTATGAGAATATTGAACACATTTTGATGCTTCTAAGAATGGATTGATGGTTAAGATCCCAATGTCTTCTCTGTCATTGGGATCAACTATATAATGCCAGTTATAATCTTTTATATCAAGTTTACTAAATTTTTTAGAATCTCAGCGCTTATCTATAATACCCTGGATAATCGCAACGGCTTTTTAGCTGTCGATCATCATAACCATACCTGTAAGAGCCATCCATTTTCCGGACAAGTGCGATATTAGTTGCAAATGTTCTTGGTTTAATACTACAGTATATATTTAATATCGATACAATATTGCCTTTGTTTAAAGTTAAGTTTTCTCATTAAAGCATATAAGTTATTTTCGGTTATACACTTTGATGTTAGAAAGCGTTCAACAGTAGATTTCGGTAATGAATTAGTTATATTGTGCTACTTAAGGCCAGAAGATTCAAAACAGCCTTTAGTTCCCTGATTTTATTTGCCATATCAAACCAGGGATATTCGACAATAAGAGATTTTCTATTTTATTACAAGTTATTATCTTTCGGAAGACCGTAGGTTTTATAAACCGTAGTCAATTCAACAGCCCGTGATTATTAAATCGATTGGGCCAGCAGCCTAAGTATTTGGTTTTATACTCTCTCATTGTCGAATCCACATTGCCACTGTAATCCAGAGGCCTATTACTCTAACACTTAATTCTTAGTTTATTCTTATCTAGATTAATAAGTTGGACAATAAGTTGAGGTTGAGTTTTAAAATAATTTATTTTAACTTTTTTAAGAAAATTACAGAATAGTTTTTATTTAATAATGATTTTGATTTTAATCTAATTAATATATTTTTTAAGCTACCTTTTATGAGTCTAGTTTAAAGATAAATACTTCTTATGGGAATTAGGTTATAGATAAAATAATAATTTTAAAATAATACTAGCCTTAATTATTCGCGTAAATTTATTATTTTTGTTTAAGGTTAACTCCTGTTGAATTATGGGTTGATTCATTCGATCATATTTTACCTAATTGTTTCGAAATATGATAACTATGATATCTATTATTTAATTTGTTTTAATAAGGTAATCATACGATTATTATATACTTGGGGTCTCGAAATAGGATATGATAACTATGATATGTTATTTAATGTATTTAATAAATCTGTTATTTGAATTAATA
>JAQGAW010000353.1:0-31854 GCA_034698025.1 Phthiracarus crinitus
TTTAAAATCATTTCAATATTAGTACTTAACATAGAAATAGCAAAGAGCGTACAAGAAAGAGAAATGTCACGCTTTATTTAAAATTTGAAAAAATTACTTACAGTATGGAAAAAATCTAATCTTTTACTGTACTGTACTTTTGATTGCAATTATAAGATTGCCTCGAGAAACAAATTTGTCACTTTCTTATTATACCATTTAAGGTTCAGTACTACATTTAATTGAAAACATTTTTAAAGGTATCATATATATTCTAAATTATTCCAAAACATAAATAGTCGAAATGGACTCATAAAAGTTCTTTAAATTTAAATATAACAGTGCAGAGTCCAAAACAAGTAAAAATTAACTAAAAACAATATTTATTAGAAATATAGTGTACTGTATATTAAGTATAAATTTAAATATATTGAAAAAAAACAGTTATTTATATTGGAATAAAGTTTTTAAGTATTTTTGGTTACATTTTAGCATTTCATAAAAAATATTCATCGATTTTGTTTATCTTTTTTTGTCATAAGAACAATTTATAATTATCTACAACGGATTGACAGAAGGACTAAAGAACGAACGAACGAACGGACACACGGACTAACAGATGGACAGACAGAAGAACATAGTCAATTCAATAAGTAAGACTTTACTGAGAAAATCACAAGAATTTTCAATTTTTAGGCTTATATTGAAATTAAATTTATTTTTTAAATTTCTTGTTTGTGTATGAATTTCTATTTGAATATATTGTTTGTAACGTTAGAAATGAAATAATTGATTATCGCTTTGATAATTTATGAGCTTTGGGCGAATATCATCTTGTTTTCTGAGACGGATTTGAAGTGGGAAATCCCTGTATTTAAATTTTTTGCATTCCATTTCCTCCAAACTTGAGATTTCATGGCCAAAAAGTTAATACTTATTACTTATTGATACTTATTGTAAATGGAAATTCATTGGAAATAGTAAACTTATTTAAATATTATTAGAATTTTAATTTAAATAAAGTATTTTAACGCGAGACAAACTAATTTAGCATTAAGTAAGGCATAACATTTTGATTCACTAAATATTACTTACTAATGTTTTAACAACTAATTTAACAAAAGTTTTTAATATTAAGCTTATGAAGTGTTTGTCTGATTCACATAAACTTAATTTTATAGACTTTAAAATCTTTCATTTGGTGTATATGTTGTGAATTGTTCCGATTATTAACACCTCTTAAATCATTATAGAATTTATTATAATTGTAAAAATTATAATATTTTAATACAACAAAAGTAATCACTTTACAGCGAAGTAATCACTTTACAGCGAAGTAATCACTTTACAGCGAAGTAATCAATTTATTAAAAAATTATAATTTTTACAATAATAATAAATTCTATAATATTTATTTGAACAACAAAAATATTGAAATATTCTTAAATTATTGCTCTTGGATCAGTTGGAACAATTGAAGACATACAAACCAATTGAAAGATTTTGAAGCGAAGATTACAAAAAAAAATCAAACTCTTAAGAAATTTGCGCAACCATTTCCTAAGTTCAGTGTGATTAACCATTATTTAAATTCTAGAAGATAATGCGCGAGTTATGAAAAGTTCAGACACTATTAGTTTACTCGCGCGTAAGTATTGCACGAAAATACGTTTTAATTTATGGATTTTAATTTAGCATAGGATTAGGATTTTAGGGATTTCTACTCATTAAATATTTTGATATATTTTTAATTGTATATATCTTTTACGATACGTCAACTCTCGGATAGTTTAAAGTCTATGGTAGTTTGTCTCGGTTTCCAATTTAACGTCTTTGGTTAAAATTGTGTTTTAGTATCGAAACTTTTGAATCGATTAATTTCAATAACAAATTACGTTATAAATTTAAAATAAGCAAACAAACCCTAATATTTAATAGTATATTTTCAAAAAATATTTATTTGTAAGTAAAAAATTAAAAAAATTTGTGACCAATAACTACAAGTAGAAAAGTAAATAAAACAATTAATAAATGAAATGTGTTCGCTCGCAGTGTTGAGCCATCGTTACACGAATCTTCAGCGCAATAGCATTCTTCCCAATACACGCCATTCTCGTGATAACCCCAATCACAACCCCAAGAAATACCTAAATCATTATGTGTTTGATTCAGTTATTAATGTTTTAAAAAATAGACAATGGATTAGTATTTTGGTGTAACCTCTTTCGCTGACTTGTGCGCATCTCCTAATAACAGATCTCCATCTTCCGTCCCAAACGAATCCTCGTGGACCTTGTTTTATCGATTTGAAGCAAAACGTGCCTAAAAATCGATTCATTCAAAATAGGTTTAATATACATCTAATTTTACACACAACTATGAACACAGTAAATGAATATAAATAATGAATGAGTGCAAACATAAGCTTAACACACATACCAGGAGACACAGCCTCTTCGCCCATACAGTCCACTGCGATATTCTTATCTTTATCGAAGTACTCATAAGCGCCACAATTATCCTCTCCTTTGCCGTCTTCATCGGATGAGCACTGAAAACATTTGATGCAACGAACTATACGTGAAAACAACAAAATATTATTAATGGTGAGTAATGCTCGCATCAAACGATTACCAGTTTGTATTAACGAAACGATTACACAGATTGCTATTAAAATATTGTAAATATATATTTGCATTGTGTTGTGTTGTGTTGTGTTTTATGTCTCAATCGGTTAAATGATTTAATAATTTGTTAATTTTTTTCACTAATGTCGCATTAATAATCGTTTGTAACAATAATTTGATATAAAACAAGTAAAACATAAGTATTTTTTGCGTAAATAATTAAAAATGCATTAATAATTAAATATGTATATGTTTTAAATTGGATTAAAAAATAAATTGAGTTCACATTAATATGATTTGAGATTCACATTCAGATCTTTTATTGCATTATAACCATAATAACCATAATATCCATATGAATGTACAAATAACAGGTAATGGGCGTTGTCTTCAACTACAGGTAAAAGTAAAGGTAATGAATGCTATGTTATGTTGTTATGCATAGAAAAGTTTGTTTCGTATGGTAACACACCTTTCGCTATCATTACACCAAAAGTAATGGTCATTTAGCGCCTTATTCTTAAAAATATAAACACTATGACATAAATACAAATTTTCAGTGTTATATTTAATTCGGTGTAAATATTGGTTACTTTTCAATTAATAAAAAGTTTTTACTAAATAGTGATATAATATTAGATCTGAATAAAGGTGTGATGCCATTCACGAGTTCGTCCAATATTTGCGTAATAACTTTCAGTTTTATATTTCTGTCCGTATTTGTGTCTCAAGGTATTTATATATCTATTATCGTCTAATTTATTAATTACTAAACACCTATTGATTTTAGTTTCACTTTGTTTACGATTTTGTGGATCAATATATCATTTATAATAATAGTTAAATCTTACCGACAATTTATTTTTTGAGTAAAATTTTTATTTTTGTTGAATTAATAACCTCTTAAGTGTATGCTTAGATCAATGTCAACAGCAATTAATTATAGAAACCAAACTGAAGGCGTATGTAAATAAAAATATTGACATTGTTTTGAACATGCGTTCAGATAACGCGTTATCGAATCCAAACTAACGGAATGTTTTAAGCGTAAAGTCCAAGTGTTTTTCTGTTTTTTATTTCTGCTTTGAGTCGCAACTCTGCCAGAACTAAAAATCATATGCGAATATTAGATATACTGTAAATAAAGATTATTATTATAATTAAATGAATAAATAGAGATATGTTAAGTTCAAAACTTTTTCTTTGTTGTTTGGATCAAATTCGTTCAAATATTTGCGTTTATGTCAGAGTTCAGTGATTTCCTGATTATTTTATCGCATTTCTATGAGAGCTTTATTTTATTAAATAGTTATTATTGGTAAATATGTAATGAAATTTTTAAAAATAATTACTAAAAATTCAACACTATTTCGTACTGTATATCGAATAAATCTACGCAATACACTCTATTAAGCATCAGATTTCTAAATGAGGAAAATATATTTAGTGATTGGACAGAAGCGGTGTCCGCACTCACTCACGATTTATTACTAAACTTAATATTTCCAATGCTTTAATTTAAAATTATTTAACGTAAAATTTAGTTGTTTGCTTTTTAATTTAATCACATATTTAGGACAATGTATAAAATGTTGGATCTGTCATTCGGACACAGACCCGAAATGTGCGGATCCATTCGACAACTCGTCGCTTCCGATCAAAGACTGTAAAGAAGTACATCTGAGTCATTTAAAAAAAGGTATTCAAAGATAAGCATACGTTATTTTGTTGCAAACAACTAATATATCAATGATCGAATTAGATGTCGGAGATTACGAAAAACTGAGAGAAGAGTATTATTTTAAACATTTGGGGCCAAACGATCATAAACCTGTCCAACAAACCCAATTTCTAGAAGCGACGATGTGTCGCAAAATTAGGCAAAAAATTCACGGTAATTGGAGAACGATTAGAAGTTGCGCTTTTCTCGGATCGCCGGGAGAGGGAACCGGAAATGAACACAATTGCTTATATAGACAAGGTTTGTCCGATCGATAAAGTTATTAATAGCAAAAACCAATAATGAATTAATGAACTGTTTATTTAGGCACACACGATATCTATTCGGAATATTGCACATGCAATAGTAAGGATGGTTGCAATACAGGGTCTTTTGTTTTCGAAAATTTGTTAATTATCACTGTTTTAGTTGTCATATCGTTTCTGTCGCATTTTCAATATTAATCATTTTAACTTAACTTAGTATTTGCTCACATTTTTTATATTTTCGCACTTTTTTCAATTTTGTAATCACACTGTTTTTAAAGGTTTGTAAATTTTTTTAATAAAGAGACCAAAGTTCGGTGATTTTGCACAAAAACCACAATATTTTACTATACAATTTTTAGCTAACATGGAAAATATTGAGAAAATAAGTTTGACATTCGTGCATAAAAGTGCTTTAATTCTTATCCTAAAACCAATTATAATTTAATACGATTTCTAAAGGAAATCTCGTTGTATTTAAGATGGAAATCTATGGTATACACAGTTACCACATCATAGCAATCATCAATAGTTTTAGTTAATGTGCTAAAGGTTTTAGTTTTCTCAAACTAACCAAAACCACTGATTTAAACCTTAAAACCAAACCATTAAATAAGTTAACAAATGATTTTACCATAACCTGCTTTGCGCGTAAAAGTTAACAAATCATTTTACATGCTTAACATTTCATTTTACAAAAACATGTTTTCTGTGACTGGATATTCTAAATGTTCGTTTCACTGCAATATTCAAACAAGCATTGTCAGTGATTGCGCCTTTGAGTTTGATTTTGTAACATAGCATAACGATCTAAAACATGTTTTTGTAAAATGAAATGTTAAGCATGTAAAATGATTTGTTAACTTTAGAAAATGAATCGATATTTGCTGTATAATCATTTTCCTATTATCAAAAAGTACGAATCAAGCAATTAATAAATTGGAAAATGTTTTTTTTTTATCAAATCAAACGCATATCATCTTTAATTTTATCGTTTATGTTTTGTTAAAATATCGTTTTTTATTAATTATCCGTTCATTTGTATGAACTAATAACATGGGGTTTTCAAATAAATACAATTTCATGTGAATTAATATATTTAATGTGTATTCAAACTAATAGTTATTAATTGAATATGAATGAGAAAAAATCGATTATCAATTATTTAAAATGTTTTTAACTCAATTGTGAAACTGTGTGCGAGTGTGTGTATAAACACGATTTTAATAAGTATTTACAGAATTGATATTTTTGAAATAATGGCAATCCTGGAACAAAGTTACGAACGACAACAACCAAAAAGTTGTGAAAAACGTTATAACAAACAACCAATTAATTATGTTATTATTATTTTAAGTATTTTATACATTTTTATTATTTTCGATGTTTTATTCTTACAGTATTTCAATGATTATGCTATTATTGTATACATAATAAAATTTTACAAAGTTTTATTAAATTGAATCTCATTTAATTTAAGCTTTAAAATTACGTTTTTAACACCATCTGGTGTGCATTTCATAAGTTAATAATACACAACTCTTACTCATAGATTTGTTTGAACTATTAGTAATATGATGACAGTTTGAACTCTAAATCATCGATGACTATGAGTTGAATCGATTTTTTAGCATTTTTGCCATATTTTTCTAAAAAATCGATTGAACTCTTAGTCATCGATGATTTAGAGTTTAAACTGTCATCATATATTCATAGTTCAAATAAATCTCTTAATGAGTTCATTTGCGAATTAATGATACACTTTTTGATTAAAGCTGTTAACGGTTTGATTAAAACCTCAGTTAATCAGCTCGGGTTCCATTTAGAGTCAGTTTGATGTTTTGATTATTTAATTTTTAATTTCGGTTCTGTTAAACCGTAATCATTTTACACAAACCCTACAGTAAACCAAATAAACACGTTTTATTGAAGTCAAATACTGTTTTTTCTAACTTTATCATCAAAAAAAATTTGTACATAATTTTAAGAATTTAATCTTAAATAAAACATTACATGAAAAAAATAAAATAAATATTACTTTCATCATTAATTATGGATTATATTATAGGATTTCTATACATTAAATACTTTTATACAATATATGTTTATCAGTTCATCGGTTAAAATATTTGATTTGTCGGTTAGTGTCGGGTTTCAATTTTCCAAACGCAATAAGAGCTTTAATTTTTAATTAATTATGAATTAAAACCAATTCGAATTTTATTATATTTTAATTTCGGAAAAATAAATACTTCTCATCAGTAATTTTATTTATTTAATTTAAAATTCATTTTTTACATTTTATCTAAATGTATGTATAGATTAATAACTTCAGTATTTTCTAAAATTCATTTTAAAGAAATGTGTATAAATTTCAACATTATTCATATAAAGAAAAGCACAAATTAACTGTATATATATTCACGTATTAAGCATTTTATCGAAACTCATGTTCAGTTTGCTATCATATTTCCAGTATAAAACGTAATCTAAAACTCATTTGTCAAAACTTATTATATTTTTTTGATAATAATAAATTGTGCCATAATTTATCGACCGATAAGTTAAAGATTACCGCAATAATTATTAAATTCATATCTAATTAACAAAAATTGATACGTAATAATAAATGCTTAAACACAAGTTCTTAATAAATTGATTGTAATTATTAATTAAAAGTTAGCAAAAAAAACAATTTTTAACAATAAAAATTGTGTGATAAGTTACAGAATAATAACGCACTCTTAATAATAATAATAATAATAATAATAATAACATAAATGATTCAAATATTATTTTACAATTATAATAGAAATAAATGATAATTAAGGCAACTGTATATCATATATAATACACAACTATTTTGTTATGAGTTAACAAATGATTTCAATGAAAAAGAGACGATTAAAAAGTCAACATTAAAAAAAGAGCGCAATTACTAAACATTTAAATTATGCCAAATTAGTATTTGTATGGTATATTTATAATATATATGTATATATTTTTATATATATTAAATGATACGTTCGGCAAACCAAACATTCAAGTGTCACCCAATAGTGCTTTTATTTCATTTGTTATTTTTATTTTTAAGTTTATATACAGAACTCTATCGCTGTGGCGTAATATTGATGCGTATTTAAGCAAAAGGAAAATTTGTAAAATTTAAAAAAACGTTTACCGTATAATGCATTTCAAATAATTCATCGTTAATTTTTGTTTGCATATATTTTTGACTGCAAGCACACAAAATAATATTTGTATAGAAAATAAACAAATTAAACTGAGATTTTCTACAAAATAATCAAATTTTCTATTCGTGGTATTGATTTGATTTATTGCGTAGTATATTGCACTCTAAATTATGCACTTCGTATGAAACATATATACACATATTTATATAAGAAAAAATTGTAAATAAATTGTTTATAAGGTATGGCACAAAACCCGAAATACATTATCATCAAAAAACTAATGAATAGTATTGTTTTAACAGTTAATATTAGCATCAATATTACGCAACGCCCATAAATAAACCATTCCTGATATCTTACAGGTTAAATGACATCAAAATATGATTACTACACAACAAATTAACATACAGTATTGTGACCAAAAATTCATATTATCAATAACTATCAAAAATATAAAATACTCTCACTTCTATTTCGAAAAATCAATTATTAGTAAAAATTCGTTTTTTAATTATAAGACATTCGATGCTTTTGGCTCCAAAATAGTTAAAGATTGTTTTTTAGATCAAAAACGTTCGTTTAGGAAGAACTTCGGAAATGAATGAAAATTTAAGTGTTCAATTAAAACAATTGTTGAAAGCGTTTAATTTACAGAATAAATCGAACTTCAAAGTGGAAATGTAGCCATCGGTTGGCACGTAACGTAACAACAGGTTAACATTTAAAAAGTAACAAAAAACAGATCACATTTAATATATACCAATATTTAGCTGCTAATAATAATAACTTTATACACGCGTTTTGGACGGAATTCAAAGGCAAATTTGTTGTTTGATTAAACTTGAACTTTTTTAGATTAGGAATTAATTGTGGATTAAAAATACTATAAATCAAATAAATTTGTTTTTTAAGCGCGGATTTGATTTGCTAATTGTGTACACAAAGCAAAAAACAACTACTACTTAGCGATTACTAAGAGGATGGCGCCGAACCATTCTGAAGCTGATGTATTGGCGAATTTAACAAATTGATTGGCGAATCGCTTACTATAAACTGTTGCTGCATATTATTTGAAGTTGAGTTGATATTATGGTTAGCGTTTCGTAACACTGAGTACACATTTTCCACTTTACTTAACTTTTCGAAGAATGGTATCAAATCACTCAATTCAGTATCTGTCATATCATCGAACCACGAGGCAACAGGTACCTAATTTGTCCATCAAATTAAATCACAATTATTAATTAATTAACCTGAAATGTGGATTAAATTCACTCACAGCGTTGTCTGGATGGAAGATATAAGAAGCGGGAGAATTATCAACAATAACAACTCTATTTAAATCACGTCCAAGTCTTCCCAAATCCTAAATAGTGAACAATTAATTAAATCGAAAATATGGGTTCGAGAAAACAATTGTGTTATACCTTAACATAATTTCCTCTATAGAAGACACATGACTCTCTAAAAAGGCGAGCTCTAAATACTCCCCATTTATCTAAGAGATCAGCGACAGGATCGGCATACTGTAAGTAACATTAATTAATAATTTTATGCCATTTAAATCGACAAAAAGCTCAATACTTTTGCAAGGCTTGCCGTAAATAAGACACATTCATATAATTCGCCCATCTTTTGCAAGAACTCGTCGACATAAGGCCTTTTTAATACATATACTTGATGTATAGTGCCGTCAATTTCAACGGGAACTATAAAATCTGCATTATTGATGGGCTGTTGGAAACAATAATCAATTTGATAATATGATTGTAATGATTGTAATGGTTGTAATGGTTGGTGCGCTTACTTTGAATGAGCTGTGCACTAATGTCTCGTCTAAATCAATAACTAAACACATTTTATGTGAGTCTTGACTCCTGACGTGAGGCAATAAATATTTCCCCTGTGACTTCGAAAATAGTATAAGTAAATGAATTCAAGTTATTTATACGACAAAAAAACAACAGAAAACTAATAGAGATATATGTCATACCTTAGGAAAATATTGACCATTTTCTTCTTCATGAAGCGACGAATTGCTCTGATTGTTTGGCCGAAAGCAACATAAAAGTGTGCTTAACATTATCTCACAATATAGCATGTGTTCATATTATACAAAGTTCTGTAAAACGAAATCCTTTAAAAGAATTGAGTTATACTATGGATATAACGGTTGAATATGCACATCACATATCAAATTCGTAAATCACTAAATAGCAGCCATTATGCAATAATATGTTGTTTATCATACGATGTTTCTGGCACTTAACTGTATCTCACAATATAACATGTGTTCAAATTATATAAAGTTATGTAAAACAAATCCTTTCAAATTCTTTAGTAAATTTTTAATTTTCAATTAATGTTAGATTTAGTGTACGAAAAAAAATCAAAGTACATTAAAACTTATAACTTTTACTTTTATACACTTGATTTTATAGTATGCAAAAAATAGTGCTAACTATATAGCGTGCATATAGTATAGCAAAAGCTTTTTTGTCATTCAAAAATTATGATTTCAAATAAGTCATTATCTTCTTTTACCATTATCTTGCCATTCTTGAACCGAATCACCGATATTCTTAAGACTTCGATTCCTCTGATTGTAAGCTTTCCATCGATATACATATTGTCAACTGTTCCAACAGTTTTTAATTTAAATCTTGTTGGAACAATTGGATCAGTTGACAATATGAATATCAACGGAAAGCTTACAATCAGAGGAATCGAAGTCTTAAGAATATCGGTGATTCGGTTCAAGAATGGCAAGATAATGGTAGAAGATAATTACTTTTTTGAAACGTAATTGTTGTTTAATAAGTCAGCATTTGCTATATACGTACCAAAGATTTAGTACCATATTTTGCATACTATAAAAGCAAGCGAATAAAGTAAAAGTAACATACGTTAGAACAAAATTCTGCTTTAATTTGGGCTTAAATCAATGATTTTATAAAAAATTTAGAACACATTATTGTAAACTATTAAATAAACAAAGTTCTATTTATTGTAAATACTACATCAAATCATTTATAGGTAATTAAAATATACGAAATGTTTTCGTTCATGTATTTGACGTTTAATAGCACGTTATTTAACTAATTATAGCCAATTAATAAGTGATTTATAATTGAGGCAAAGAGAGCAGTGTCTGCTGTCCTGCAGGCAAATACGCGATATTACGCGAACGAGACAACAGATTAGCGATATCTTCTGCCGCTTCCAGTCTTCGCAGTTCTACCAAAGCTTCTCCTGCATCGCCGAACGCTTTTGCGAGCAGTGACGCCGCTTGAGAGTCGCCCTCAGCGGTGATAATTGCAGCTTTTTTGTGTTGTTCCGCTTTTTCTACGAGAAATCTGGCTCTTTCTGCCTCTTGTTGTGCCACTTGTTTTAATTCAACAGCAGCGGTGAATTCTTTACCGAAAGTTAGATGAGTCTGCATCGCACAAAATTTGAAAATTTTAAAAATAAAATTAATTTACTTAATTGCGTGTTAAACGTACGAGAGATATATCGTCTAAAATGAGGCCGAACTGTGACGCGCGATCTGTTAATTCTTCGCTAACTTTTTGCGAAACGATTTCTCTTTGCGTGATTAGCTCTCCGGCATCGAATTGCGCCTACAATTAACAATTTAATCAAATTAGTTGGTTATTGGTTAATGCATAATCAATAGTTAGAAACACTTACGACAACAGCTTTTAAAACTTCATTAGTAATGGATGGAAGAACACGTTCCTCGTAATCCTCACCTAAACTGGTGTATAGTTTAGGCAACTCTGCGGGAACGGGTCTGTAAAGGATACGAAGCGTTATGTTCACGTTTTGCAAATCTATCAAAACAGAAAAACATTATAAACATCGATATCGTTAGCCATTTAATGGGAGTTTAAGTTACCTTTGCTGCCAGTAATAACTGGTATATTTCTTGGACGCGAACGTATGTCATACATGATAGCTCTTTGAACCCATGGAATCAAAAAATGAGTTCCCTCTCCAATAACGTATGGCTTAACACCAGTGAATCGATCGAATATAACGGCACGCGATCCACCATCGACTACAATCAATAACTGTATCATAACAAAGCTTTCGTAAAAATAAGTAATAATACCATTGTATAGCGCAGTGTTCACAACACTCGCACCGATCGCTAAACCGATTCCAATCTTTCCTAAAGTGTTAAATATTTGTGCCGCCATTTAATCAATATATATGAATTCAATTCACAATTAAATGAATATATGAAACTATAAACCGGTGTTTACTCTTAAATAGTAACAATAAGCACACATGTAATTGCATCAGTTTGTTCAAAACGGAATGCAGCGCCACATCGCGATAACCATTAAATGTACGACTGTTTTACTGTTAACACTTGTAAGTACAACTTCTACCGTAGTTTTGCTTAACGTTAAATTTAAGTTTAGCGTACCTTAGTTTGGTTTGGCTTCAATGACTGAAGAAAAGCGTAATCTCTAATCACTTTAACCATAATTTTTCGCGTTTAACCGTCAGAACAAACTTACTTTTTTATTGATAATAATGTAAAGTAACTCATTATAAATCTAACATTGGAACGAAAAGAAATTGTCTAAATTAGCAAAAAGTTTATTAATATATCGTATTTCTGTTTAAAATGTTATAATTTAAAGACAATATCAAATATTAGTAACGATGAGGTGAAAAAAAATTATTTAATTAATTAAAATACTGATATTCAAACTTAAAATCTAAGCTAAACATTTATATTTATGATTTTTTAGCGAAATTAGTGTCCATAGAATTATAAGATCGTTGCGATGTAAACCTTTTTTGTTTAATTCGTGTCTCAATAGAATCGCTTTCATTCACACTATTCAGCAATGGTTTGATAAATTGTGCCGCTTTTACGCTTTCGTTAAATTCCGTTTCTCTATTGTTGTCCTCATTAAACAATTTGATATTAGATTTTCTCTTCTCTTCTCTCCAAACAGCATTTTCCATCATTTCTTTCCTTCGTTTTTCGATCTCATCTTTGCTCAATTTAGTGGATTTCGATTTGGAATGTCTATCGTTAAGCTTATCATCGCTAACACGCGATTTATTATGTTTATGTCGATCAGAATCATTATTACGTCGATGTTTATTATACGAAGTTTTACTGTCAATTTTATATTTTTTGTCCAAATGTTTGTCACTATATTTACTATACTTCTCATTATATTTGTCACGTTTGGTATGCTTTCTACGTCTATCGCCATCACTACTCGAAGAACTACTGCTCGAATCATCACTACTTTCATCTCTTGTCTTACGTTTATCTCTTGATTTTTTGTCATCTTTCATAGTGCTCTCCAATAATGTCTTCAAACGTTTCATTTTAATTGGATTATCGAGCAATTGTCGTCTTTGTTCCCTTTGCTTCATCCGAATCTCGTAAAGCGGATCTTCTCTCAACTTAGCGGCCAAATCAACGGTTACAGTACCGCTATTTGATGGCAAAGCGTTCGAAGTATCGAATATCGATTGCGGTAATTGAGCGTCAAGTGAATCGAAATCACCTTTTATGCCACTTTCCTCGCGAGTGATTATTTCGAACGTTTTGTCGATTTTTCGTCCGCAAAGATACTCTTCGCGATCCACAAGACCTGACACTCCTTTGTACATCCATTCCATTCTTCTAATTCTATAGATTTCGCTTTAATTTCGAATAATTATTATCAATTGATTGAAATCGATTTTCACCAAACGTTTGTTTACAAAATGATTACTCAACATATAAATAACGCTTTCATTAATATTAGAATCTCTTTCATACGTTTAAGTTTTTTATTTTATTAAATTTAATAAATTATTCCTCATTTTATAGTAATATTATGCTTAATTTTAAATTAATTTACATTTTACTTCAAATGATATTTATTGTGATTTGATTGTGATTTTGTACATTAAATATTAAACATTACTTAACGTTACTTATTGTTTATTTTGACAAATAGTTTTAGACTAATTCTGTTTTCTCATAAAACTTTGATTCAATAGATGGCGTTATTGTCGAGTATCACATAAATCATGTATTAATATCGTTATAGTATTCAAATAACTAAGCTTATTAATCTGAAAAAAGTATTATTTCTTTTCATTATAAAATAATTTCATAAAAAATCTTAAATGACGTTTTTTGCAAGCGTTTGCGTTATTTCGTAATGTATTTACAAAATTATTTTAACAAATAAACGCATTACCAAAAACATTTCGAAAGTATTCAAGAATTTGAAAGTTTTGATGTAAATATTCTTTTTAACACAAAATTATTCATTAGTATCTATGAAAATAGTGTATTTAATTTGCACAAATTTATAAGCTAATTGTAAATTATAATAAACTCAACTCATTAATAGTAAAGCAATCGCATCAATGAACGGTAAAGTTTATAACATTGTTGCAAATTAATTCATATTAACCGTAAGCTGCGCTTATAAGTTGCATATACATAATACCATTTTACGAGATGAACTTATAAGCTTATAAGCCAATCAAATTATTTTTCTAGGAATCTAGTATTTTTAAATATATAGACCTATTATTACTTATTAATTTCTAATCATATTGTATTGTATGTTATGTTAATAACTTGGTTATAATGTAATAAATTTTTCCAACAAATTACATGATTTATTCAAATTTTTATAATATAGCATTTATGACATATTATGAATTATTCTTATACTTTAATAACTATAATAAAGATTAATACTTTAGATTTTATTAATAAATAATTATCTTTCATAATTTTCTGATTCTTAGAATTCTGGATTAAAAAATTCAATTAGAGATGAATTAGAATCTAAGCGTAGGATCGAAGCGAAAGCGTATGTACAGTACTGTACAGTATTGTACAGTAATTCTCGAGTTTGTTGGTGACTTGGAATCCTAATTCATACGGTACACAATACCGTAATATTTGCTCCCACATCACAACCTGTCGCGTAATCATTACGCAAAGTGTAGTTTAGATGTTTCCGCCCCATTCTTCACATTTAGCTCTATTGAGTAACAGTGATCACAATGAGGAAAACGGCTACTTTGGGAACTTTCGCTTAAGGGTGGGTCTAAGCGTATGTTTTAATTGAAGACCCATTTTCTCACGCTTTCTTTGGATGGACCTTTAAAAAGCTTCCGATTTAATATTTAAAATTTTAGCAGCGATATAGTGCCTCGAAAATCGGAAGCTTTTTAAGATTGCTCGAGAAAGCGTGAGAAAATGGGTCTTCGAGTAAACTATAGGTAGAGCGAGACCCACCCTAATCGAAAGTCCCCTAAAGTTGCCGTTTCCATTGTGATCGCTATTACTCAATAGAGCAAAATGCGAAGAATGGGGCGGAAACATCAAAACTGCACACACTTTGCATAATGATTACGCGACAGGTATGTAATGTTTGGTAATGTTTGAAGTACTGTACCGAAACTGTACCAAAACTGTACCGTATGATCGTATGATCGCATCATCCGCTGAGTCCCACTCTATTTTAGTCATAACAGTTTTTTTAATGAAAGTGATTGTGCCGTGATTTTTAATGTGTTGCCGTATGTTCTGTATGTTCTGTGTTATGCGTGTTATGTGACCACAATTATATGGAACCGATCGTTCGTACGTAAGTTTTTGCAAAAACAACTAATATATAAATTCTTTCAATTCTTGGATTCGGTTTTTTGATTCCTCCCACACTATTACTAGCATTACTTTTGACTGTACACTGCATGACGCAAAACACTTTATCACCAAATGAATTCCCTTATATCTATCTCTGCCTTGACCTTACATTACAAGATAATACCTGCTGAGTCTTTGCCAACTATACGAAGGTCAGCATAGAAAACTGTTATGCAATTCAATGTCAGCGCTGTTTCGATTACTGATAACCAAACGCTAAATCTTAATATTATTCTAATCTTATTTTTCTATTAAGCACTGAATTTTGTATAAGCCTTTCTCAATGTAAATTTTACCACTACATACACCTTACACTGTGCTGAGTAAGCTTATATGATATATTTGATATGTTTGTTTGTGTGAGCGTGTGATCGAGTGATAGAGTGATGCACTGCTTCTTTCAAATTCTTTTTTGCAAATTAATGTTTGTTTTCCATCAAACAGACGTTATTATATTTTTATGTTCTTAATTTTTTATGAATTTAAATCTAATCTGTTCTTCTAAAAAGTCTGATCATTTAAAGTTGAAAAGTTGTTTACTTTTGAACGCGTGATAAATAAAAGTTAGACATCGATATCAAATCTAAAAGTTGCATACCTATTCAAAAATTGCGAAAATTACTCGCAAAAATATTAAATGTGAAAACTTCAGTACGAATGTATTCGTAAATTTTATGTTCAAACTTAATTTTATTTTCATTTCTTTGATTTTAATTTATTTTTATGGCTAAGTTTTAAAAATGACATCTATTAATATTTGGTGTTTCAAAAATGATTACAAATAAGCTCTAAAAAAGTAATCATAATCATAGCAATAAAAGTTTTAACTATACTTTACTTTCTTATTGTTTCCTAACATGATATCATTACGAAATTTAATTTAATTTCCATCCGTTTCATGTATATTTAATGTTCAATTTTGAAAAAATATGTTTTGGAAAATCGTAATAAATTACTTGACTAAACAAATAACTCTTAAAGCTTATGATTATGACTGCGAACCATACGAATAGCAGAAGAATACGCACAGAATCCGATGCATCGCTGCCTAGAGATGTGAACTCGAAATAAAATGAAAAAATTTCTTCTTTTTTTGTTGGGTTACTCGATCTAATGAGAGTTTAATAATACTGTAGTAGCAAAAACTGATTTGTTCACTATCGTTGAATTGCAAGATTTGGCCAAATGGACAACACTACTGATTATCGACTCAAAAAACACTCGAGGCATGAATAAATGAGTTGCGGTAATATCATTTCGCATCCCACCAATTACTGGTACAAACATCCCAAACTACGGAAGCCTACTATTATAAGTTAGAAATGTTAGATGTTGTGTACGTATAGACACTCCTTTGCTTTGAGGTGATTTGGCATTTGCCAAATACGAACATACGAACATGCATTGTTTCCATCTCTCTCTCTCTTGCTCTCACTTTTTGGCTCTGATTCGCATACCTTTCTGTTTCTGAAGCAAAGCTATAGTTAAAATGCATTATTGTTTTGTTATATGGTTCGGCAAATAATACGTCTTTTCCCTTAAACATTACTATCTATATAGCGATATGCAGTTTAGCCGATCTGTTAAAGACATAAATCTTAGAATTGGTGATTCTTTAAAATTAATTGCCGGTAAAAAGTTCTGTTTACAGACCAATTACTTTATCAGAGCGATCAGCTTCAGCCTCAGCCTCAGTCTCAGTCTCGGCCTCGCATTACAGTACACATAACGTTACGCGCAAACTAACGACTAACACATAAGAAGTGCTCTATTTTTCCTTCACATCTACCTTGACATTGAACTATGTATTAAATTGCATCATTTCATGCAAGATATGTTTTGGTGATTCCTCGAAACAATCTCTATGGCAACTGAAGATGGGCTAAAAATGCGTCATCAATTCCTTGAATGACGTTTGTAACCATAGCGACACTTTCTTTTCTTCTTAATGGATGCTTAAACACAAAGAGCTATGAGATACTGAGAAAAGTGGGAAAACATTTTTGTTTTTTATTCATCCCAGAAATCGATGTCTACAAAAGAAGCGCATTTTAATTATTTCTTGATTTTTTATGAAAGAGATTTCAGATGAATTCTGATGTTTTCGAGTTATGCTTCTAAAAACGCAAAAATCAAAAAACCATACATCAACGCATCGGTTGATCGGTTAAACTGAACTTTAAACCTATGATTCTATGATTCAGTCAATACAATAAAAGTAAAAGTATTGCTACTTATAATATGGTTTACGGTACTAATAAAAAAATTATGCGTTGTTTTGGATATGGATTTGTGCATTGCTTGCGATAGCGATATACACGTTAAATATTTATGCATAGCTTCCACATTGAGTTGTTTGCAGTCAAATGCGATGATAATTGTATGGAAACTAAGCTTATATATGACGTACTTATTTATTTAATTAATAATATTAAATATTTATGAAATTAACTCGAATTAATTGCGAATCTTTTGCGCAAAAAATGTTTGAGAAAATTAAGAGAAAATCTTGACGCGCATTACGATAGATTTAAAATCGCCTAAAACAGTATATTTTCTAACTATTAAACGCATTTAATGATCCATAACGCGATTGTGAAAGAGCTACGAAATTATTTACGATTTCAATTATATTTCAAAGCATAATTTGCATAAATAGCTCTTAGAGTTACGCATTTTGCAACATTCATATGCCTAATGCCGCCGCAGATCAGAATAAAGTAGAAAAATCTCTCAATTCCTAACGAAGTAAGTTCAGCATCAAAAGCAGCGTTTAAGTATATTTACACAAAAGAACGCACAACTAACTCCCTGAGTGATCTGAGACCCGGACTGAAAATTGTTGATTTGCGTCACGAAAGCTTTGCTTATAACTTAGACCACTGAGAATAACAACAACTCTCGCCTATGCATATAAAGCGTATTTTTCTGTTAAAAACTTATTTTTCCACAGTATATATAAGATCTCTTTAGTAAAAGTGCTGTAAACATATATACCATAAATATATTTTGGAAAAATATGGAATTAACCTTTAATATGCGCGATATTAAGAGCAAAATTTTTTCTTATACAGCTTTATTTTTAATATATTTAGTTTACTTATTTTTTTGCGAAAGTGATATCAAGTGCGAGCGCAGTGCCCAACAAAACAAAATATTTTAAAGGACTAAATACTGGTGGTTGCGATGGCAGTGCAATGTACTCATTGTTCTGCTAAG
This sequence comes from Phthiracarus crinitus, assembly GCA_034698025.1. Taxonomy (NCBI): domain Eukaryota; kingdom Metazoa; phylum Arthropoda; class Arachnida; order Sarcoptiformes; family Phthiracaridae; genus Phthiracarus; species Phthiracarus crinitus. Next base: position 18,702 of record JAQGAW010000353.1, read on the forward strand.
GTATCATTGATTCTAGTAATAACCAAAGCAAGTTTAATCCCATTTGAAAAAGATTTATTTTTCTTTCATTTTTCTCTGTACACACAACACACATATATTTAAACATATATTTTGTGGAAAACAGAAAACATTATTATGCAAATCTGTTTGCAGTTTAGCGCACAAATCCTTTGGATGCGGCGATATTTTAGTTTTAGTCCCGCATTGATCTCGAGGTGGTCTGCAGTTTTCACGTAAAAATATATCGTTTTGACATTTACTTGACAATCAAACAGAAGAGATTTTTTTTGAGAAAGAAAGAGATACTTTGCTTTTTTCCATAAGTATTTTCTATTATTTACAAATGAATAATAAGAAGTCTATAATACTGTAAAAAACATATTATTTATCAAAAATAGTAACATTTAAAAAATATTTGCTTTTATATAAATAGAGCCAAAAATGTCAAAACATCATCATTATTGTATAAGTATTATTATAAAAACACATGAAAATAATATTTGATTTTATACGACTTTTAATTATATTTGTTCACAATTGCATTGCATTTACAAAATAATATCTGTACATTCGCAACGAAAATAAGCGAACAAAAAAAACTTTTTTCCTCTTCTTCTTGAGTATCAGGAATCAGTTAGAATAACGCTAGAAGTTTAATCAATGCCTGGCATTTAAATGACAAAATATGACGCAATAAATACGTCAACGGATAGCAGAAACATATAGAGAGGTGCCATCAAAAGGATAGAAGTTGTGAAGCGCAGCACAGATATCTCTATATCACACACAACCTTATGATAGTTAGTTAACTCAATGCTATATATACCGTATATAACGTTATAAGTTATATAAAGTTTTAGTGCTTTGACAATGCTATTCACAATGATATTATCTAAATATTTAATAGTACTTCTATTATAATTAGTCCAAATGCTTATACATTTATAAGATATATCGAAATGCGAGTATACTTAATGTCTGTGCTGTGCGATACGCCTGTTATTTAGACCTTTAAATAGCATTAGTAAATGTGCGGCAATCTATTGAAATAAGCGGAGTGTACTGCGAGGCAACAAAAAACTAAAACATTGAAAGCAAAGAGCAACAAACAAAACTGTTCTCGAAATGTTAAGGGCAAACACTTTGCAGACGTCAAACGCAATCATATATTTCGATATAACAAAATTTATATAAAATAACATGTTTTCTCGGCGCTCACTATTGAGACGATTGCGCGTCCACTGCAGCCTACAAGCCATTACGATTAGACAACCGAACTGTTATCCAACTATTTTATAGTTAATGCACAACAGAAACAAAATCGGTCGACAATACTACTAGTAATAGTACTGTACTGCTGCTGCACAACCACAGCGAATTTGATGCACTCATCTGTCTTTCCGCGCATCTCTAACGTTGGATGTAGTCTGTGGTCGCTTTTCGCGTTACCAATAACACAAAAACAAAACTATTTATTAAAAAGTTTTTTCTCAAATTCTCAAGATTGAACAAAGATTACAGTGTGTGCCAGTGTTTGTTGTGCGCAAAAACTTAAGCTGATAATTGCACATAAGGTCATGAATTGTAGTCAAGCATAGACTAACGCACAAATAAAGCGTACAATAAAAAAAGTTTTCTCTATTCATCATTGCGTGCAGTTATCATCGCATCTATTCTGATGTGGTTTTGCTCTCCTGTCCATAGCGGGTATGTGTATGTGTGTACAAAAATTTTTAGCATAGACCTCGATGTCCGCAGTGTTAAAACTTGCAGCATTTTTTAAGCATTCGCTTTTGTTGTAGTGGGCGTATTGTCGCACACACATTACTATTGTGTTTATTATGACAGCATCAAACTCGGGCACAGGTCTGACTATTATGCACCCTCTAAGCCCTATTTTCAAATACCTTTAGCTTTTTTATTTGCTTTTTTGCAATTTCAATGAGTTTTGTGTGCCGTGCATAACATTCGGCGCAACCCGTCCAACAACGCGCACAATAACACACTATTTTTTTCTGTTTAAATGCGCGAACAATCATGAATGCATAACTGGTCAGTATTTTATTTCAGGAGCTGCTGTTCGGGTTATATTTTTGACCAGTTATTCACAATAAGTCTAGAAAAAAATCCTAAAATACTAGCGCCACCAACAAAAGAATAATACAGAAAATACTTGATTTATGGGACAATATTCACGAGCATTGTATCAGTTTTCACCTTTTTATTACTAAACAGGCTTAATGTAGGTGTAGGCAGTGTACCGTTTATGCACTCACAGCCAAAATCTATTTTTGCGATATTTTTTGTGCTGGAAATATATTAATTACAGAGTATTATGGATTATCGGTTTTAGATCTAACGGTCAAACAAATATAAAGACAGCATTAACCTAAAAATAGAATATCAATGCATAAGAAACACGCAAAGCCGTAAGCAAATTAAAAAACATGGAAAGTAAAAACTTTTTTAAAATTTTTCATTCAATAATCTTATTTTTAAAAATTTTTAAAAATTATCTGCGTGTAAACTCACCTAATTTTTAATACATATATCGTATCATAGCGTATAAATATATAAATACCGTACATATATATATATATATATATATTTCTTTTAATTTTGTTGCCGAGTTAATGCAAATCGATTGATAAAATTCAAGGCCAAAGATATTCGATGTACAAATGAAATTGCATTTGAGCTTAACATTGAGCAAAAAATATAGCTATCGTTAAAACAGATATTATACTGTACTGGAAATATTCGGTATATTCAGCAGTAATATTGCGATTGATATTGCATTTAGCAAACACTTTATTAGTATAGAACATCGATTCATTAAAATGCATTAATTCATTCATATTCATTTATTTTGGATTTTAATCAAAATTAAATAAATATATGCTGCAATTAATGTGCAGATATATTGAATAATATAATAATAGTTTGGACCATTTCGTATAACGTTGTATAGCGATCGTACATATTGTATGCGTTGTATGCGTTGTACTGTAAGTGTTGTGAGAGAGAAGCGCATCAAACACAGCACTACTACTGTGTAACACTACGTATTAGCAGTGCGAATGCCAATGCGAATGTCACGTCAAAGCGTAGGAGGATTTAGAAAAAGTGCACCTCTTTTAAAAAGAAGTGCTAACGTACAAAACATGATCATTTCTGTTGTTACGTAAACGCTATCGCAGACACAGTCACAGTCACAGTCACAGTCACAACTCGCACTTCTTCTACTCTTCGCTTATTTCTCTATCACTCTCTTGTATTTTTTCTTCCATACTTTATTGTAGTTCTCAGTTGTCTGCCTCTTTGATGGTGGCTTTTCGGCATCTGATAAGTTATCTCGCATTTATTTACTATACCGTAAGTCACTATCTTTTTCTTATCATAATAATTATTTATTAATATATAATTTTTATAATTAAATGTCGCATATTTATTATAATTTTTTTATAATATAATATGCAATTTTATTAATATATTTTTTTATTTTAGCTAAATTATAATTTAGCATTTCCTCACTTGTTTTCTTTTTTTTCACTTATTATGCATTATATTATATTCGAGTTTTTCTTGTTATGATAGTTCTTTTTCTACAACTACTATGTTGTTATAGCTTTATACAGTAAGTTAGGAAGTTTTTATAACAAGTTGCAAAATTCCTTATTTGCAAAGGTTTAAAAACTTCGATTAAAATATTTTGCGTGATAATTGTTTCGGTAGTGAGTGAGAGAATGAGAGAAACTGTTGCGTTGTTTGGTTGCATTTACGCTATAAAACTAAAATATGTGTTACGGTATGACTAAAGCAAAAGTTATAATAGTGTGTGACTTGCATTGTATGGCAAATTTGCCAAAAAATTTCACCCCCAATCTTGAGCTTCAGCCCTCCTCCCCAAATGACACTCATCTGCAAGCATTCATCTTGAGATGCTATAGAGAACGTCTGAACAATAATAATTGCTCTGTTTCTGTAACGAAAATGTAATGTAGAAAAAACATACTATAAATACAGGTTGTGTGTTGTGTGTGTTGCTTCGCATGTAATCATTGGCACGATTTTCATAAGGAAAAGTATATGGTATAAAATGTATTACATTCACTCTAATGAAGTTCGGGTGGAGATTTTTATAAACTGGACTTTCAATGCCAGTGGCAGAGCCCAGAAGCTCAACCACAACATAATACATGCGAGAGTTTTGCTTCTCTCTTACAACATTAGATTACTTGCCACCACTTCTTTATTTTTTCTTTTCTTTTTAAGAGCTGCTCCTTTTTTGCAAAATAGTTTTTTTGAAGCCCATCGCAGTTAGCATTACATTATCTGTTCACTGTTCACATTGCGACCTTCGTTGGCTTCGTTCAAAATTGAGGCACATTACATTTAGTGGGATGAACCTAAACCCGAACAACTAGTAATCAGTACGGGGGCAGCAGAAAAATTTTGTGGTGTTGTTGTAGTTAGTCATAAGGCATAAGAGGCATAAGGTAGTGCTTGACTGCCATGGGCTAAGGAGGAGCGTCTAACGCTAACAGTTTTACATTTTAGCATTTCAAAGCATAAAATGATATCACCATTTGGAAGCAGCGTTTTACCAACTTTTCCAATATGTCACTGTCATCATTGTCGTACTCTTGCAGGTCATACAAGCGGTAAATTAATTGATTCGACCAGTTCTTGGACTATGCTATTAAATTGGTCAGAAATGGCAAGACAGAAGTCTTTACTTGAGACTATTAAAATGCCGGTTCCGTCGTCGCCAGTCTCACCAATCACTCCAATATCTCCGCTTTCCGGCGATTTTGGCACGTTTTTTCAGCAACGATTTCTACCTGAATATTACATGCGAAGAAGTCATTCTGACAGTGAATTACAGCAATGGCTCAAGAATCCAACGAATGCGAGTCAAGTGACCACAACTGCCAATATAGTAATACCGTCTCCATCGGCATCAGTATCGGCGTCGCCACACAATTTGCAAGAACCAATTCACGGCACAATTCTACGCGAAGGCCGATGGGTTCCAAAGCCGCTCAGTATATCGACGCTTAAAAAAGGAGGCAGTCTTGAGTCAGATCACTCCACACCTCAAGATTCACCATTAGATCTTTCAGTGAAGTCCGCGAGTCCAAGAAGTATTGGCGAACGTTTCGTAACCATAATAACAGATACGTTATCGTCGACAACAGCCACATCGACAAACATTCCACTTTCTCCGATCAATTTATCTTCAAGTTGTGAAACATCTAGTGATACATTAAGTCCTCGTACACCGCAAACACTTACACCGCAATCACAATCACATTCGCATTCACACTCGCAGTCCATTCACACAACGCATACGCATATTAAGCCAAATGTGTTCACCATTCCTATACTAACATCGCGAGTACATCACAGTTCATCGATGAAATTCGAACCAACCCTTGCATGTTCAACGAGTACAACCACATCTCAGTTTCCTCGATCGCCGATCGGAAGTGCGAGTTATTCCACTCAACAATCAATCGCAGACTTACCATCGATTTCTACTCACCATTCGCAACAAGAAGTGATAGTACAAAGCAGCACAAGCAGCGGAGTTGTCAGTCATTGCGGTGATGTGGCGTATGTCTGTCCGATATGTAATCAAATGTTTTCACTTCACGATCGTCTCGCTAAACACATGGCCAGTCGACACAGGAGTCGCCAAAACGAAGCGACCGCTAAAACTTATGTATGCGATGTCTGTAAAAGATCTTTCGCTCGAAGCGATATGTTGACGCGACATATGCGTCTCCACACTGGCATTAAACCGTACACTTGTCGCGTTTGCGGTCAAGTATTTTCTAGAAGCGATCACTTAAGCACTCATCAGCGAACACATACCGGAGAAAAGCCGTATAAATGCCCGCAATGTCCGTACGCTGCATGTCGTCGAGACATGATAACCAGGCATATGCGAACTCACGCGCGATACGAATTACCTGATAGCAGCTCAAGCTTCGAAGATATTACCGATTTGCAGTCAACGCATTCCCATAGATCTGTAATAACCACAACAGAAGAAAGTGGTTCATCACCACCGACTCAAAAGCTGAGTGCCTTCCCTAATGTTAAACTTCCTATTGTAACAACTACTGTACCGACCACTACAACCACTACGGATTCGTCTAATAAATGATACAGTATGTACGTTATTGTAATTCATTTCAATTATATTTATTTGCTCTTTTCTTTATAATGTGTTAAAAACTACGGAATATTTCTTTACTAATCTCACTTAACAGTTATTATTAATTCTGTAAATATGAAGTTATACATTGTTATACTTTAATCTCAGAATTTAATTGTTAGCTTACTTTAATATTAGTCTAATAACCGAAAAAATTCTTTGAAGAAGTAAAATGCTTTAATAGTATAAAAGTTCTTATGAGAAACTCTGGTCTAATATAAGCTATTTTGTTAACTCTTACACGTGTTAGCGTTAACTTGAACTGCATTTTTCCAGTTTAAATGGCAAAAATGAGAGACAGATATATTTTAAAAAAGCTCAAAATTAAACCTTTTTAGCGTGAGCTCTGATTATAATTATTAAAATATTATTTTTATGAAAGTCAAAACCCAAATTAATCTATAATTACTGTTTGAAAATATTAGAATTTAATAATAATCGCAACATTTATTCAATTTGCACATATATTTATTTTTAAATTCTCATAAAATTAAAGTAACAAAAAAATTACTTTAATCGTTAAAAGAAATCGCGTTATATTTTTAATGTAATTTAATTAAAAAAAGAAATATTTTGTATGATATATGATAATCGGGAGAATTGTTGTAATGGGTGATCCTTACAGTGCCATTAAAGTAATGCTATAAAAAGATACGTATAAATGTATATAAATATATTAAGAAATGTAATATCTGGTGAATTCAGTGCCACAGCGATGCTGTATATGTAAAGAATTTATGGAATCCGACAGATTATATTTTTGATAAATATAAAACTGGCTCATATTATACAACAAGACGCTAAATATGTATCATTTATGTGCTGTCAGTGAATACGGTGTATCACATCGTATTCGCTGATATAATAAGAAAAAATGATTTCTCTTTACGCGAATAAATAAATATTTTTAATTTATTTGTTACTAATTATTGTCTGTGTTTATTCTGACTGATTCTCTAATTAATATTGAATTAATAATTTAATTTGTGGGTAAAAAATTCATTCGTTAATAAAAAAATTAATTGGAGTTTTTCTTTCGATAACAAAAATTGCTCAAATTATTTCTGAAATTAAATTGATCTCCGAATTGGATAATTGTTAAAATAATTAGTGCAAACAATAAACACATTACACTCCCTGTTAATGGAATTTGCTTCAAATGCAACAAAAATTTATATTGCAATTCTTGCAGATTATTCAGAAATTTTTGTTAGTGAAATCTTAACTTAAAAGTCTTCCTTTTGATGATACTTAATTAATGTGTCGCTTTAACTAAAAATTAAAGTATAAAATTTGATTGAATTTGAGCTTAATTCACGTAAAATAAACCGAATAATAAATACACTTTAATTAATTGTTGTTTCAAGAAAGTGTATGTGCACTATGTTTAGAGACTGATTAGTAACTCAGTTGTGCGCGAATTGCATAATAATTTTTTGTCTCATTTTTATAAATATATTACGCAAGAAAATTTTTTTTTGAAATTAAAAGTAATAAATGCTACAGTTGTAAAAATTTATTAATAATATGAACGTAAAAACTTATGATATGGTGTACTTAAAAATATGTCAAAAAAATGTAATTTAATGCTTTTCCGAGAAAAACTTTTTTTAGTTTATTTGGAATTTTACTTCTTAATTTGAAACACTGCCAGAGACAGTGATTTTATTATTCCTTCCACATATTAATCGTTATACGTATATATTATACTTCTAAACCGAGTGAAATCATTTTAAAAATACTATTTAAAAAAATATTTTTGTGATTATATAAATAAATATAGTTTTGTTATAATCATAATAAAAAGCTTATGTAAAACATTACAAAAATCATTTATAATTATATAAATAAAATGTAATTTTCTTTGACATAAACAGTATATATATATACATAAATAATATTCTTTTAATTTAAAAAATTGTTTCATTAATTTTGTAAATTAATATATAGACCAATATGTTATATATAATATTTATTATTAATATATCTATTATTTTCATTACATTGATTGTGATTTTTTGAAATTATTAAAAAACTATGTATTGTAATCATCTATGTTTAAAAGGAAAGATTAAATACGACATCTAAATATAATAATTGGGTCCGATTTAATTTAGATTAATTTGATTTGTTGTTCAAACCAATGTTACATAATAGCAATCAACAAACATCCTTAATTTATGCAATTTCTACTGTGGTTGAAACGTTAAATTTTCGGAGCGGTATTACTTAAACTATTACCAAAACGGCATGTTTATAGAAACGAAGGCACTCGTAAAACCAGTTTACTGTTTTGTATATAAGGTTTATTCGTTAAGTTATAGCTGTTATAAGTGATATCCAGAAGAATAAATAAACTAGAATACGAATTGTTTTCTCTATAAGTTAATACTATCAAAATAAATAAATTTTGATGAGATAATATTAAAATCAATTTTTAAAATGCTTTTTAATATTTAAAATTATGGAACTTTATGGTGCGTGCAAACTTTTAGTTTGCCGAAACTTTTACCCAAAAAAAGCGAAAACTAAGCTGTATTTTAAAAACACTTAAAATGAATAGGAAAGTTTGAAATACATGCACAATATATCTATTATACCAATTTTTGAATAGTTAATGCTAACGATTTACTAATAATAGCAATAATTATAATAATTAGTGATTAGTTAGTCACTGTAAACCGAAAATCAAATGAGATGAGTCTTAACCCTTAAAACCCTAAGGGGGTGTCTGAACATATATGTTGGATGCGTTCTTGTTGTGCACGAAACAATCCCGTCTATGGAATAGATAAGTACACGTTAGTAAAGTGGACTTCATTATCATCGCATCAGCTGCTGCTACCATTGATAATAGGTTTTTCAGCATGAATTGTCCCGTTGGGGGTGGGTTTGGTATGAGTTGAAAATTGTACTCACAGGTAGCTATTACTATGACGACCTTGTATGCAGTATGTATGAAATCAGAGAATGAACAGGTTGTTATTGCTGAGCAACATAACTGCCACAAAAAGCAAAACCTTTCTTAACAGCATTTTTTAACCACTACCTTCATATACAGTGACCATTTTGTAAAATATGTTTTTGTTTATATCTTCTATATTATTTATTATTGCAAATGTAATACTATTCGCGCACAAGATTTCACATAAGACTTACATTTTTTATATATGCGTTGCACCACTTGTTGATGTGCCGCTTTGGGTGCGACGCTCTGATGTCATTTATCTAGATTGGTGTGCTTTCAGCTATGCCTCAGATATTCCCAATGACTTTGATGATAGGTCTTCATGGCATTTCCATGTCTGATCATTAAGAATTATGCGTCTCCTATCTGTGCATTGTATTCTCTTTTTTGATATCGTTTTCGTTTGATTAGAATTAGCATATTTGCAAATTCTGTGCATTAAAATTATCTTTTAAAAGTCGTTATCCTTCAAAGATTTTCTTTGTTGAGCTTTTTCTATATTATTTTAATCTTCGAAATATTCTCTTAACTATTAAATATTTAGAAAAGTTAGCACAATTGTTTTGAAAAAATAATAATCAAATTTAATACAATACGGTAATGTAATTTTACTATATGTTTGTGTTTTTATATAAACTTTGATTTTGATTCAAGAATTTTTGCACCAAATTTTCAAATTTTACTATTTTTGCATCAAATTTACAAATACTATTATTTTTTCACCAAATAATAGCAATAATCAAAAGTTCAAAGTTCATGAAATTTCTATAGCAGATGCAAAAAACGCGAAAACTCTAGGCTTTACCAAAACCAATATAAGTTAGAAACAGTGCACACATACATTCATCATTTTTTGTACAGGTTTCCTAATCTCAGTTAATTCTCGAGTCAACTATAATTTAAAAAAACTTGGTCTCTCACTCACTCTCACTTACATATGCTTTACAATTGAAGCACGCATTCATACCGAGTCACGCACACGCACGCACGCATACACGCATTCATTTTTTTATTTTAAGCCTATTTTTATTTTGATACTGTTTTTTGCAAAAAAATAGTCGATCTTTTTATGTTCACTCCCACGTAAAAACATTTTCAAAGTAAAGTTTATTTGCACGATATTCTCCTAATTACACTTGTTTTCTAAAGTACATTTCATTATTTACTTATGCTTTTATTTGATCGCTAAATATCGAATTTATAGCAGAAAACCCTTATTGAACTCTTTCTCTATCGCTTTAATGAAACTTTTTTTATTACTCTTAGAGTGAGTTTAATTTGCGACACATTACCGATTAAGATAAGCTAATTTTTTCTTTCATCGGATCTGTATTTGAGCACAACTGAAAAACAAGCCAATATTTAATATCAATTTCATAGAAATTCATAGAAATTAAATAATTGATTATAATTCGAAAAAGCTTTTTAATTAAAACTAGTTTTTCATTCAATAAAAAATATTTTTAAAATTAATCAAAGAATATTTATCTTAAGTTGCAAAAGTATTTCAAATAATTTTTGTTATTAGTGGAACAATCATTATTAATGCATTTTGCAATTTTTAGCAAAAGGAAAAATTTGTTTCAAATAAAGGCGTTTACTTAATAGTCTCAAACTATTAAAAAAATTTGTAATGCTTTTATGTAAATTACTATCAAGTGTATAACACAATTCATTTGATTTGGTACCTTATATTTAAATAACTATAGTATAAGGTTAGTATAAGGTTGGCATCAAAAAACAGAAAGAGTGAGAATCTTAAGAGCGAACACCTTTAAAGTATATACACCTCACAAAAAAAGAAAAAAAAGTTTCGCCGACATATGCGTATTATCTTTCTGTTGGCTAACGAAAAGCGTATGCAAATATGTAGACAAGTATACCTCTATTTCTTACCCATTCCCTCATTTGCATTACAATTCTGAGTTGGAATACTTTTGCAAATTTCGGTTCTGACCCGGATATTGACGAGTGATTAGTGAATCTAAAATAACTTTCCTAATATTCGTAAAATCTATACTTATTTTTTCTGTGCCGTATTCTCAGAATAGTAATTTTTGCAAACTTTGAACAAATTTTTTAAAAAGAAGATATTAATACTGAAAGCAATTTATTTAAAGAAAAGTACAGTACTTTCAAAGAAATATTTTAACTGCCAAATACAGTGCAACCAATGTTTTGCTTTCGAAAGTTGCTTACAGTAATTTACTGTTTATAAGCTATGATAAACAAAATATGTATCATATAATCACATCTAAACTTTAGAAATTACTTAACGAAAAGAATGTGAATTGTTTTATAAAAATATTTGCCAAAAGATTTTATTCGGGATTTTTAATTTGTATTGTCCGCGAAAATCATTTGTTAAGATTCTTTAAAACCACTCTTAATCGTTATTCAAAGTTTATTATATAACTTAAAGAACTTAAAAAATACAAGATTTAAATAACGATTCTAACGATATTTACGGTAACATTAATTTAAAGTAGAAATATGAATAATCGCAATAGAAATTAAGTGATTAATATTAAAAATATACCTTATATTCTGATATGTTGTATATGGGGTTATAACCACTAATATAATATTATAATATCATTGCAATAAATAATTGAATTGTAGAATTAATTATCACTCACAGAAAAATAGGGCAGTACTTTACTATAACATACGTATTGTTGAGGAAAAATTTTTATTGTAATGTTCTAACAATATATGCTAACAATTCATTAAAATACAGAAAAATCAAAGCATAGAAACATTAATTTCATTGAATAAATTGATTCTATGGTATGGTTCGGTTTAATTTGTTAGGTTTGGTTGGTTCGGTTCTGTTCGGTTCGGTTCGGTTCTGTTCGGTTCTGTTTGGTTTGTTAGGTTTGGTTGGTTCGGTATGGTTTGGTTTGGTTTGTTAGGTTTAGTTAGTTTGGAATGTTCGGTTCGGTTCTGGTCGGTTTGGTTTGGTCCGTTAGGTTAGGTTTGGTTTGGTTCGGTTCGGTTCGGTTCGGTTCGGTTCGGTTTAGTTTGTTAGGATTGGTTTGGTTCGGTTTCTTCGGTTTGGATCGGTTCGTTTACCATGGTTTAATTGGTTATGGATTTACCGTTTAGTGCTAAACGAATTTTTACTGTTTATTTAAATACTCTATTAGCATGCAATTCTATTGTTGAAAGTTTTATTAAAAAGTTTTTTACAACAATAAGTTATAGTAAAGTACAACCATAAAATGATTCACTTTTGCTATGTTTTCATATATGTGTGCTGTGACTGATTTGGTTTGTGTGTGCCATACAAGTATATCCGTACAATAACTCGCTTTCGGCTCGATTCCGCTTAACTCTATCTCTAAACTTCGAATAAAGGAATCTTCTTCGTAACCAACTTTGTATTACATTGTAGAGTTAGGTTTGTAAATAAATACCGCAAATTCACAGCGTATCCAGACATATCTACTGGAAACATTATTTCGGCAATCAATTTATCGTGAAATCCAATTATTTTTTACGTATTTTTGCATAAAATAGGTGTCGAAAGTCCAAGTATAGACAAAAACCCAACGGTAAAAATAGACAATATGTTTGTGTCACGTATTTTATCAAAAAGCCTAATGTCATACGTGTTATCGTCATCAGCTAAATATATCACTCCCTTCTGGTCTGTGTTTGAATACGTGTTGCGCAACCATTCAAAGGGTTGCACTACAAGAGGGGTTGCACTATAAAAGAGGTTTGCACTACAAGAGGGGTTTGCACTACAAGAGGGGATTGCACTTCAAGAGGGGTTTGCACTACAAGAGGGGATTGCACTACAAGAGGGGATTGCACTACAAGAGGGGATTGCACTACAAGAGGGGTTGCACTACAAGAGGGGTTGCACTATAAAAGGGGTTTGCACTACAAGAGGGGGTCGCACTACAAGAGGGTGTCGCACTACAAGAGGGGTTGCACTACAAGAGGGTATT
>JAQGAW010000354.1:0-31849 GCA_034698025.1 Phthiracarus crinitus
ATTCAAATGCATAAATGCATAATTTTCAAAGATTTTTGAAACTAATTAAAAATGATACACAAGTTGTTGGGTTTTTTTGGTGTTTCTTTTTTATTCAAAAGGAAAAATTCTCAAGAATATACACATATTCTTTTAGCTCTAAATTACACTCCATAAGTAAAATACTTATTGTTATGTCATGCAAATGAATGTAACACACAAAAAAATTTTTAGTGTAGTAATTTATTTTCATAGCCAATTTGACATTAAAAAACTTCTAAACACCATCAACAACATTACACAACTCCTTAGAGATCTACTCATCAACATTAATATATGTGAACCAAATTTATGGGTTATTTAATTTTATGTATGAGGACAGGACATTTTAAAAGATTATTCCATTTTTTGTTAACCGATAACTATAGTAATACTCGATTTTACATTTACAAATTTTTTCACTGAAACATGACATTTAAGCGATGAGTTAAAATAAATCATAAGCACGCAAGAAATCGGATTTTACACTAGAAATATCATGCAAAAAAAGATTATTTTTCAATTTTTGATTTATCCGAGTGACACTGTGACACGAAAACAATTCTTTCTTATGACATTCAACGCTGGATCTGTAATATAAGTAAAACTTTTAAAAAATTGTTCACTATATCTCTCGGCCACACTTTTTTTCTAAAAAATAAAATAAAAGATAAAAAAATTCGTTTTAAATTCAAGACTCATGTTTTTGGCCACACGTGTCAATGGAAGAATGTGCCAAAATGTTTATTTTGATACGGATTATGCAATGCTGTCACTGATGACAATGCAGTTTGTTGTTTGTATAACAATTTTTTTATTGTTGCTATTATTGTTGAGTCGAGTATCGGCAGAACTCTTCCATCACTAATGATAATAATAATACTTCTACACGTGTAATAAAATTTCTCGCATCACAACATTAAATGATGCTTTACTTTGACACTAAACAAACTCATTCATTACAATAACTATAATACAATATTAATTGGATAAATATTTACTGATTTAAAGTGCTCTTAATGTCAATTTTGACATTAATAAATAATCTCTTAATTAAACAATTTGGTCAAAACAATTTTAGTGTGTGTATTGAGAGTTTCATTTAATGATATTGACTTTTAATTTTTAATAATAAAGATAAAATGATTTCGCCTTAAAATTATATTGAAAATACAAAAAAAAAATACATCACATAATTCTATTTCACTTACACTTAGAAATTCCTGTACTCGCTTGAAATACAGATGAGTGGTAATACTAAATAAAAAATAAAAACAAAAGTTTTCTATAATAAAATACTTTATCGTTTTTATTGACAAACTTGATATTATAAGACAGATGTTAAAAGATTTGTCTGAAGTGCTGTGTATTTAAAAGAAACGATTTTTGATGACATGTTTAATCCGAGGATAAGTGAAAACTTTCAAATGCATAGCCAAACAGAAAAGTGCAATTTTTTAAGGAAAATGTTTTTTTTGTTCTATTGATTTATTGAAGCAATAAAATTTGAAGCACTTTCTTATGTAAACGCATAATCTCGCTTCTTTTTTCTTTTTAGTGTATCATTAGGCCGTATGAAAAGGAAGTATTTAGTCATAAATATAAAACAAAACAAAAAACTTAGATCTTCGCCGCCTATAATAATATGCAAATTTATAATGAGATTAATGAAAGTTCTGTTTAATATTAATAAGAAATTCATTATAAAGATTCTCAAACAAATTGAAAAAGTTTTATAGTCAATGCTTATCTATTTTAAAATAGTGATTAAAATTGTTTTTTTTTAATGAAGTAGCGAAAACAAAAACAATTTTTATATTTATATTTTTTTCCCATCGAATGATACATTTAACGTTGGAAACTTTACTTGTTTAAAAAGTTCAGTATGACAAAAAAATTTTGAAAACAATTGCTATACAGTAAGACTATATTTTTTATTTAGATGTTTTAAATTTACATGTTTTAAATATTTCAATGTATATTAGAGTTTTTGTCGTGCATTAATACATTCTAAAGTTATTCTTTAATAATAACTAAATATAAATTTTAAGATATTTTATATAATTGAAATCTAAAGTATTATCTACCATTCTTATAGTATAATAAATAAGTTTTAATAAATAAGAGCTAATCAAAAAGTGCTAATTTATTTCATTTATTTTATCGAAAAATAATCATTTGAAACGATGCTCTTATTTTTATTTTGTAAAGAAAGATAATTTATTTATATGTAAGTCTATTTTAGTTTAGGTCGTCTCTTGTGAACAGATGTAAAGACCGCAACAGTTTAGTATCTATGATTAAACCTCTTTTTTGAGAATTTGGGCAAATAAAAGTTTTTAATTTATTTCTCGAAATTCAGATTTAAAAGTTAACAAATTTATAACAGTACAAACTAATATATGAATAAAAAGTAAATAATTTTAATGCATTAAACTATATTACAAAGAAGAGCATAAACGAAAATATTTTTTTATTACAAGTGCGTGGTATTAAAAATAAATTCAAATCATAAATGAATTAGTTTTGCATTGTAATTCTTTCTTTTTGTCGAAATGATTACCATAAAATTCTGACTCTAACTATATTAGAGATATCACTATATTATCAATGGTATCATTAAAATATTTTAAAACTTCGCAATAAAACTGTTTTAAGAAACACAAAATTGTGAAAATAAATTTATAACACCTACGCATCGTGTAATGTAATTTAATTTTTTTTGCAAAACTCATAGTATTATATTTAGAGAAAACACATGAAATCATTGTTTAAAACAATTCTATTATCTCTCACATTATAATTAGTTAGACTTAGTTCTACAGAGTATGTCTACGGTATAAAAAGCAATCTAATTATATTGTGTTGACTTCAAAACTTGCTGTTGGTTTAGTTTCTTTGAAATTTTAAATCGTTATTTGTTTTAGAATTTAATTTGAAGTTTATTAATATTAATGTTAAGAGCAATAGCCAGACACTTACGAGAAAACACGCCATACAAATGTTTATCTTATTTTCGAACGCATTTATTTATAATTAATAAATATAGCTTTGACTAAATACCTTGTGACTTACTTTGAGATATTAATAAAACGATTTTTAAAATAATTTTTACAATTTTTTTTTGTTTTTATAAAACCCCTAACCAAATATAAATAATGCAGGGACAGACAGACAATTACAAGACTTTTAAGCAAAATTATATAAAATTACAGCAATTACATATTTTTAGATTAATGATTTAAATTATTTCTATTCCTTTTTGAATACTATAGTTTTTGTGTTGTTAATCTATTTATAATACATATCTGGGATTAATTCAATAAACTGCAAAACAAAGGAAAAATAAAATTACTATTGTTAATAATAATATTATTCCATCGAAATGTCGGAAATTGTTTTACATTAATTTTACTCGACAGTAAAACATATTTTATATTTTTAAAATGCTCTTTTAAAAAATTAAAAGGTTATACTATTGAATATCATTCATTTAAATTTATTACTGTATTAAAATTACATTTAATTGAATAATATATATATAATAGAGTGCGAAAAGGGCACCAGATTTTGCCAAAATATGTCGGGCTTTGTCGGGCTTTGTCTGGGCCGGGTTTCATTTCAAAATTTGTAGGCCCGATTTAAAACACAATATCAAATTTATTGTTATATATCAACAAAATTTTGTTGTGAATTTTATTTATTTCACTTCAGAAAACATTATATTTTAATGTTATATATCCTATCTTAACTACATTAAGTGTTAAACCCTTTGAGTAAATTAACATATCATGCATATTTATTTCACACTGTTCTGGTGTCTTGGTTTGATTACGGAGCACGACAACAGTAGAAGCACTCTATTGTTTAATTTCTTATTTGGTTTAACACTTCAGCAGAACAACGGGATAAAAATCGCTCCAAACACACTTTTCGCGCTCAGAACTTTTTTACCCTAATTGTGATCTTATTGGGGTTTTAGATATGCCTCAATTAATTATTTCTTAGTAGATCAGTGTTTTATCGCTTCTTAGTCAATTAAAACAACTTATAATAACCCTGAAGTAAGTACGGGGCAATCAATTACCCCACAATACCTTAAATGGATGCCCAAGTTGCGATTTCCCCTTAGAGTTAGCATTTAATATTCGGACGATCTATTACTCAAAAAATCAATGCTATTGGGTGCACTTTACTATTGTCGATTATTATGGAGATTCGCGTCCTAAAGGGTTGGATCTAATTAAGGAAAGAGCAACTTGTAAAATAGTGAATCGAAAATATAAAGAGTTGCACAACTATTTGTGCGATGTATGCTTTAATTCCGAATCCCGAAATCGATGACAATATTGCGCAAAAAAATAGCATAAATTCGAGCTATGTTATTCCTTTTTCTGTTTGGATAACATCTTATGTATCAATATTATGGCCCCGCGGAAACCTTTGTAAAACCATTGAAAGAACAGAAATCACAACCGATTAAAGCTTAGAAAAAGTTCACGTCTTAAACGTATCGATTTTTATGATGCTTCTGTCCTAAATATGGATTGCTACTGGCGTTTAATAAATTATTGAGCTGTGTGGGAGCCAAACTGGTTCATTCGATTGTCAGACAAAAACAAAAGGAAACGGATTTTATTTGCGATGGTATTAATGACAATCACTGCATAGAGGCTATAATTCAAGGGGTATAAGTCAAATGTTAGAAAAATGGAAGTCTATTATCACACCTATATTAATATTTTGCGTATATACAACGACGGCTCTAACAGGTCTAGGAATTCTGTCGGGTAGATGAAGAGGCATCATATGCAAATTTATTTAAGAACACATGCGATATTTTGAGTAAGAAAATATAGTTAATTATAATTTATTAATTATTTTTTGTATTTCTAGGATCATATTATAATCTAATTTTATAGGCCCATGTTCATCAGTAAAAATTCTTAGCAGATACTTATTGTTATAAAGATACATGGCAAATACATCATAATTATATTTCTCTGCAATAAAACAAAATAGTGACTTCTCAAAGAGCGATTCTATGTCTTTTAATTAACATATTGTTATGGTTTCATAACTTACCTGTTAAGAGATGTGTAGTTATTGTTATACTTTAGATCACACAACAGGAAATCACGTTCATTTGAAACATATGGGTTAAAGTCCCATATGTTCAAAAAACTAACTGCAAACTATAAAATATTTTGCAGTATGAAAAATCGCTGCCTTTCAGCTAAAAGTTCTGTTTGACACGTTGAATGCCACGATAAACAATTTGAGTATTAAAACGGGTACTGAGACAACAATCGCGAGAAGAAACGCCGAATAAATTATAGCGACTAGACATACCCCACGATACACGCCGTCAGACAACACAAGCGAATAGACAACAACCGCAATTAGAAATACCGCAATACGCCGCGAGTAGGCAACACTGCGAATAGACCACCAGTGAGTAGGCAAATGCGCGAGTAGACAACACCAGCGAGTATACAACACATGTGTGTAGACAGCACTGCGAGTAGATGACACCACGTTTTAACTTTTTATTAACAAATTTAAATTAGTTTACATAAATGTAAATTAATAAATATAGAGTAGTTTATTGAATATTAAAAAATGATTAAATACATAGCGAAATCTTATATAGCATACATTGCTAATATTACTATAAAATTCTTATATTTATTATATATCTAAAATTCATTTTATCATTAAGAAACATTTTATTATTTTAAAATTATACATAGACTAAGTCCCAATATTTACGTTTTCATATAAGAATTGCATACCTATGATCTTACACATCTCATTGAACACACATGGGTAGACATCCAGGCATACAGACAACACTGTTAACTCCCGTTAAACCATTAAAATTTAAGTTATTCAAAACTTGGTTCAGTACTATTTCAAGGTCTCGTAAAGGAAACCACAGTATCACCAGCTTTTGCCATACGAGATCTTTATCAAAACGAATTAATTAAAAAATATGTAATACCTTTAAATCTCCTAGAGCGGTTGAAGTGTTATCATACACAAAAAAATTTAAGTAAAATTTACACATATTATCAATAAACTGATACTTAAAAAGTATCGATGTTATTCTCATTCTTAATGGATTACAGTGATTTTCTGATTTTCATTACAGAATATTAAAATTGTCACGAATGGCCGTAATTGATGAGTCAAATGATAACTTTCTGGTTCGGATACTACCTTCTGCATCAAGACTGAAGTCACAAATGACTACCATTACGTCTGATCCAGCATTCGATTTATCTGAATTCAAATAATAACTCGATGTTGGAGAAGATGACCTCATCGGTTCGCCCCCCAAAACATTTTTCTAATTCACTTAATGACGGAAATAAATCCTTAATTAAGAAATTTAAACTCAAAATTCCAGTTTGAGTGGAAAACACATTAATATTAGCGTTTGTTGGGGTATTTGGTGTTATCAGTGTTAATACTGAAGGCAATAATAATGAGATTTCTTGTAATCCCGCAGCAATTGACTCTAAGTGTTTCGGAGGGCTATTAATATTTTTTTTAAACCAAGTTCTGTTACCTTTTAGTGGAAAATTTACGGGAAGTTTAAACTCACAATTACTTTGTGCCACATTTTGTGTTACGTTTTCGGTGGTTTTCTATGTGTTTTGTTTCGTTTGTTTGTTTCTGGTCAACATTGCATGTCTTCTGTCCATTTCTGAACATCGAAATGATAAGTGTCCATATCTATTACAATTGTAGCACATTTTACTCCCATTAGTATTAGTCCAGTAATTTATGTCGTTATATTCTTCACCACACTCTTCTTCTTCACCATTAGCTAACTTTAGTGTAATTTTTCTGGATATCTTAAAAGAAATATCCGCTTAGGATTTTCCTTCTTTATAGATAACCATTTCTATACGTTTCGGTTCTATACCGAGAATTTTTCCATTTTCATTCGTTATGAGTGAATTCTTGATTTGAATGAAGTCTAAAACATCCTCAAAAAAATTTTTGATTTCTTCATTCTTGATGAATTGCAAAACATCTTCAAACGTTATATGAAAAGGTAGTGTCATCCATGAAATCGCAATATAGTTATATCCACCATAATTGATCCCATTTTTAATCACATTTGAGGAAATTTCGGTAGTTCTGAAATATATAACTACATTATTCTTAGCTTGATGTCTAATGCACGTGACAGCTCTCTCAACAGACATATCCGCGAAGAATAAGCAGTAGTCCCGAGCAGTACTGAGACAAATCTAGCTCAGCGAGCTAAAAGTTACCGCACATTCAGAAACTTAATTCTGAATGTCTTCCGCTAATTCTTTTGGCGTAACAGTTTGCAACTCTGAAATGAATCACATCTTCGTTAGACGTAGTTTCACCTGAGGACACATTAGAAGACGACATTATCTTATGTTTACCTAAATAAGATTGGCTTCACGAGCGTAGTTAAGTACTGAACCAGCTGTTGGTATCGTTTTGTGTACTAATCGTACGTTTGTACTATTTTATGACATTTTGTCACTTTTAATTTATAGCCCGTAGGAGAGGACCAATAAATCAAAACACGTGCATATAAATACCTCTATATATACAATGTATCGTTAAACAAATCCGATTTAAATTGTCTTTTTGTGTCTAAACCACAGATTATTACCCAGCAAAAAGTGTCTAAAAAAACTCACTGAGAGTTCAAACACAAAACAAAAACGAATAAAAAACTAATATAAGATTTAAGTCAATTTATAATTGTAATTAAATTTCCATTAAATATATGCAACTTGGCATTAGAGGCTCAACGACAATAGTTTGCAGTATGAAAAATCTCTGCCTTTCAGCTAAAAGTTCTGTTTGACACGTTGGGTGCCAATTTAACCAATTTGAGTATTACAACGTGTACTGAGACAAAAACAGCTAGAAAAAACACCGCGATAAACGCCGAATAGATAATACAAGCGAGTAAACAACAACCGCAAGTAGAAATACCGCAATACATTGCGATTAGACAACACAAGTGTTTAGACAACACCGCGAGTATACAACACTTTATAAATATATAAATAAAAAACCTTTTTTATACACTGTAACAATATAAGATCCTGACACTTATTAATGAATAAACAATACTCACTCAACGGTGTTCAACTAAAACTTTGACGTTATTTATGTATGACGTATATTGCTATAGTAACAGCAATTATAACAGCGAATTACTCTTATTATTAATTCTTATTCTATTTTCGATTTTTATTGTGCGCACATTATCACCAATTGATCAATTAATTGATTATCACTTTAATTGTTCCAAATATCTTAAAGATAACATGGTTGACAATCATTATCAGCCTCAAAATGAAAACATAATAGTTAGAGGTGATAGAATAGATGATGACGATTAATAAAGTAACATCTTTAAATTTTTGACGTTTTACGTTTTATCCCAGACGAGCCCCCAAAATGTTATTAATCGCCACACATATGACCAATAGATTACCTTAAAATGATTAAAATATAGTGAGATATTCACTTTAATTTTACATCATACTATCTGACTGTTTTGCCACCTAATTCTGTTCTTTATATTGAAGAACCATCTTAAGGAACGGTTTCATTTCTTGTGAAGGCAGCAAAATAATCTAAAGATTAAAATTTAGGATAATAAAATCAAAATAATCAAAATCTCAATCAAAATTTTATCATATTTTTACATGACATTTCTAATATTTTTCTGCTTTTATATTTTTAAATTAATATTATTTTAATCAAAGAAATTTAATCTTATTTGATACCAGTTTCCCGAAGATAGCAAACAATTTTTAAAAACGCGAATTACCCGCTAAATCACATCCTTAATTCAGATATTAGTCCGATTTATTAGGCTTTTAGTCCAATATTTGTGTTTGTGTATACTGTATAAAGTAATTCGTCACACTTTTATAACATTCTTAGTTTAAACGATTTGCATCAAACGTTTCGCAGTAGTGATGAGGTGATAAGTAGAGTTGGGAATTCAGGGATTATATTGAATTATATGTCCCAACCAATTAAGGGATTATATGTCCCAATTTTCACTTTTGTCCCAAATTAAAAAAAATTGTTTATTTAAGTCATATTTATAATTTAATTAATAAAGTACTTAATAATATTGTCCCATAGTGTCCCAAAATAATTGATATTACCCAATTTTTGTGAAATTGTCCCTATATGTCCCAAAAATGGTTTATTTGTCTAATTTGATAGTAATTTAACATTATAACAATATTCGATATTTTTTTATCCATCACAAACTATATAAATAAGATTAATTTCTTATTAAAATATAGGTTTATTTTTGGACATAAAAATCCTTTGAGATAAAAGCAGAAATTTGTAAAGTTTGCTAAAAAGCAAATCTTGCTAATAATTGTGAAATATGCAAATATAAATCGGTTTTTGAAAATTAATTTTTAGTATCTTAAAAAATTTAAGCTAAATAATTATTTAAAAATTTAAAAATCCAATTTTTTATAATAATTATAGAAATATAATGTCCCAAAATTTGTCCCAATATTCTTAAATTTTTGTCCCAAAATCTGTCCCTAAATAGGTATATAAATTGTCCCTAGATTCCCAACTCTAGTGATAAGCTTATTTTATTTTATATCTTCTTAATTTCCTTTCTATTATTGTGAAGAGGCGATTATTAATAAAAACTATGAGTGAATGAATGAGATTTGTATAGTAATGACTAAAAAAACTTGTAAAATAACAACTAAAATGTGAGTGAATTGTAAGCGATGCTTACGTGTGTTTATGTTAACGCGCAGTGTATCGATAGCTCGCAAACGCTTCACTCAAAATAATAGTTAGCTTTCGCAAGCCTTAGTGGCATATGTATTCAATTGTAATTTTTATTTTAGTTATGTTTTGTTAATTTATTTAAATGATTCTGTCGATCACTTAACTTGATTAACGATAATTAATTTTGTGTACGCGTGGACAAAGACGGACATAATAGCGATGGACTGTATCGCTGGACATGCGTCCGTTTAATTAAGTATTGTTTGACGGTATTATTGTTTACTCATTTAATTTAATTTAATAAACATATTTTAATGGTTTTCTCGTGTAAGTTATTGACCCCAGTCCTAGTCTTAAGGGAGGGTACCCGAGGTTAGGCCTGAGTTTGATCGGCGATCGCGTCTACTTTGGTTTCGTTTGGCGTTTTCGTGTGACTTTGGTGTCTTAGTGTCGACAATTGGTAGGGAAGTGGTGGTAAAGTATTTCAATTGCTCAAATAAACTCAATAAAAAATAGTTTAATAGGGAAATAATTGAATGGAAAGAAACGAAACATAAAATTCTCTGTCGCCTCATCACCACTGAGAAACGTTTGCATTGCATAAAACAATGGAAAACTTTGCAAATCTTTGGCCTTAAAAATATTTATGAGCCGAATATGATCGAAATTAATAATTTTTTGAGTTTATTGGATTTTCAAGTGTTATCCTTATGACAGTAGAGATTTGTAAAATTTTCATTTATTTTGTTCGCCGTTTCAGTTGTAACGGGAATCGCATGTAATCCAATGTTTTGATTTCATATAAACAAAACGTGTTATTTTTCATTTAAGTTTTCCGATAAATTACTATGCAATCAAATAAAATTAATTGCGCAAAATATTTAAAACTTTTAGTGAATTATCGATTCAATTATTCAACAATAAGTGCATTAAATAATAGTAACAACAAAAAAACGAAATTAAATTTCGATGATTATTCGCATTTAGCGATCGATAAACGTCGAGAAGCATTGATTAAACTAATAATATGTGAATACAATTACTATCGTTACAAATATGCCGATAATATACCAAATAATATATCGGTTAATGATATGAAACTATTAATGAATTGTTGGAAATGCAATCATAAGCGTTTAAAATGGACCGACAATTCATATGTGTATCGATTGAGACTATTATCTGAATTACGTCGACACGAGTCGTTTGATGGCTCGAATCAACTCTGTTTACCATTCCATAAATTTCACGTAATAATCATTAATTTTATTGCTTTTATTGTGATTTGTGGCTGAGTTTTCGTTTTCGTTAGAATGAAAAGCATTTACGAAATCGGATGCGTTTGGCAGCACTTTATGGCCAAAACGTTGCGTTTGATCTCTCGTACGATAAACATATGACACGACTTGAGTGTAAGAATTGTGCCGAACAGTTGAAACGGATATTTCATTTCAATTTCCGTAAATTATCGAATTATGTGCTGCCGTTTAATTTAAATATAGTTAATTGCGATGACAGCGGTTGGACTAAACATTTTATTGACGTCATTAGTCCCGAATTGAATGATCCGATTAATTATTGTAATATTACGAAACAGTCTTATTTAGATCTGTTTGATAAGCAATCGCTGGTATATCTGTCTCCAGACGGCGATGAAGTGTTATCTCATTACGAACACAGTGTGTGTTATATTTTTGGTGGACTCGTTGATCGACGAAGGGTTACGCCAATAACGGCTAATAAATCGAAAATCGAAAACATTCGATCCATGAGATTACCGATTGATAATTACGCGAAGAAACCCATTCAATCGATTGACGATGCTTTTTATTTTCTTCATGGATTGAAAGCAAAATCTGCGATGAATAAGCAAATAAATTGGGAGAAAGTTATTCGAAGTAATGTTCCGAAAAGAAAGTTGAAGTCTTCCGGACAAATCGCGTATGAACTGTGCCTCAAACAAGGAATTGATTTGAATTGGGATTTTGAAGAAACTGATAAATTAATTTCCGATTCTTCTGGAGTTTTGTAATTAATATTTAAAAATTTTGTGCTTATTATATAATAAAAAGTTATTTTAAAAATAATTACTAAGTAAATATTTCTATTTTTGTGTTTTAATCATCAATTGAATTGCTTAAAAAAATATTTTTATTAAATATTCATTAATATCATATGGTTTAATGAAATATTAGTTCGGCCTTCATCTTCAATAAATACACAAAATCTTAGAATAGTGTTTAATTTATTACCATTAATTCTAACCGAAGTTTACACATATCTCATAAACCTATTCGAATAATTAATATACAATAATAAACTACAGTATACTAAATTATGCATTTATTTTCCTATGATTTTTGGTGCAATATTTTGTGTATACAAACAAACTTAATGGAAACTTATTTTCATTTAAAAGGTTATTGTATTTACGCATAAATAAAGAATTTCTCGGAAAATAAATTATAAAGCATATACTATATATAAATTAAAATAAAACAACAACTTGAGTATGATTTCCACGTTATTCGAAGAAAGATGAGAATGTGGGTGACGTAATAAAACACGAAAACACCCACAACCATCAAAACATTTATATTAAATTTATTTGATTTTTTCTATATTTAATTTACGATACATCTGTCGGTTAATTACGTATCTATAGTGAAACATCGGCGAAATTATTTGAATCGTAAAACATTAAAATGTATTGATTAATGTATTTAGTTAAATGTTAATAAACCATGAATACATGAATACGTTTCTACCGTAACAATATTTCGTTCCCAAATCCCACGTTAAAATGAATAGTTAGGCGATTGTACAGTACATTACAGTTGCATTGAATTGAAACGCTAACGCACGCAATACTGCTTCAGCGTTAACCTAAAAATCTTGTTTTTATTGTTGGCAATGAGTGAACTGTCCCTCACTGTGACTGTGCTGTGAAAGTGTTTTTTATTGCCTTTTATGTCATTTACGCTAAATATGACGATAGACACACACTAATACACACTAACACATCATAACAGCATAACTGTCTCTCATTTTGTTATCGTTAACTAAACATTTCCATTATTATCGCGAACTGATGGCAAAGAAATCAAATACAGTCACACAGATATTTCGCGTTAATGGTATGAAATATACAATGATTTTTTCGTACGAATAAACTAACGTTTAAATTGATTTTCGTTGTATAGATTTTAATTGTGGATCTGTGGTGACAACCAGTGCCACGCAAACCAATAACTCGAATAATCATTCGTTAAATGTTAATAAAAATATTGAACAGTTTATCGAAAAGTGTCACATCGATGGCAAACAGTGGCACAGATGGTAATTATTATTAATATTATATTATTGTATTTATTCTATTGATATCTAACAATAGTGGACATTCAAACTAATGCTCAAAACATTTATCATATCCTTATTTGTATAATTTATTTTTTATCGAATTCGACAATTAACTGCCTAAAATATTGTGAGACATCGAATTTAAATTTAAACAAAATACTATTCATTTTTTATTAACATTTTCTCTAACATTCGTAATATTGATATACACATGTATAGCGTATAATATGATTTATTTTCTGTTGATTTCGTAGCAAATGGCTAAACTGTACTTATTTAACAATGAGATCAGACTGTATGTGTCGACACATGCGAAGACATACTGGAGAGCGAGTACGTCACTATCATTAAGAAATATATCCTAATATTAACTAATAATAACGTAATGCAATTAAAATTTCTAGCCATACAAATGTAGTATATGTTCGTACGCAACGATCCAAAGCAGTGCGCTTAAGATCCATATGCGTAGACATACCGGCGAAAAGCCCTATAAATGCAATTATGATAATTGTGGCAAACGGTTCACTGTATTGGGAACTTTATTAATACACGAAAGAACTCATACCGGAATCAAACCATATAAGTGTAAAATATCGAAATGCGGTTACGCTACTATAGAAAGGTCTAAATTATCGGCTCATATGCGAAAAAATCATAACTTAATAATTGACAGCAATTCGAGCCAAGAAGTGGCCAAAGCGTTATTACCAGTGAATATATTCGGAACGGTTTCTTCGGCTTCGTGTGAGAATATTCAAGGTATCCATAATGCGGTAATTATTTATTTTGTCCAATGAATTACTTAAACATTTCCTTTACTATTAAATCCTATTTTATTTTTAGTACTTATTCGAACCTAAAATTCTTTTCATGGGATTTGTATTTTTTCAGTTATAATTTTGTGTTATTCTATCGTTAAAACAAAAAAATAAGCCCATTTTTTACTTTGAATAATATCTATTGTTTCACAATAACTCATTCTAAACCCGCATTGAATGCGTTAGGAGTAAAAATTTTTGTGAACTATTTATAAGCTTTGTATTTATAAGGAGTTTGCTCTTTTATAATTTAATTTATTTTAATATTTTTTTAATATCAAATATAGTAAATCTTTAAAATCATAGTTTTCAAAACTATTAACTTAAATGAGTTAACTAATTGAATATAATCTAATAACTATGATCTAATATTTTTATAACGATTGAAGAAAATATGCGTGTTTTTAGATTGCAATTAAATAAGTGATTTTTATTAATTAAAGGAAATAAAGTAATTTGCTTTATTCCATCAATATTTTTAATGTTCTTATTATTTTTAATTTGTTCCCGATTTAGATATTTATTAAATCTTAATTGAATATATAACTTATGTATAGCTTTGGCTTTTTCCCAATTTTAATGTATTAAATCATTATATTATTTATATGATTTCAACAGTAGAAGTAGACCTTCCAGTGTACACATTGGACAAATCAATTTCGAATAATTCCGAATTTAATAATAATAAATCACTTGTGATGATAAACAGCGAAGAAAATAGTATCAAAAAAGTTGCTCATTTCATCGAAAAGAAAGAAATATCGGGTCGTGTGTCATATCTGTGCAAATGGACAAACTGTAGTTACGATACAAACAGATCTGATTGTATTGTGAGACATATCCGCAGTCATACCGGAGAGAAGCCATATAAGTGTCATTACGATCATTGCGATTACGCGACCATTCAGAGATCTGCGCTCAAGAGTCACCTTATTTGGCACACCGGAGAGAAGCCACACAAATGTCCATATGATAACTGTTCCTATAAGAGTATCAAACGAAATAAGTTGAATCATCACATTACGAAAAATCATATCACATCGAATGCAAACGATGATGATATCGGTTTCGCACAACTAATCGGTGACAATATTAAAACAATTGGTAAATTTATTCAGAGAAAGCGCTTAAATTGGTATGAATGTAAATATAATAACTGCGGTTATTCCACATCTAGATCTGATTGCATCTCTCGGCACATGAGAACACACACAGGAGATAAACCGTATAAGTGTAATCAATCGAACTGTAATTACGCTACAATTCAAAGCTCTTCGCTGAAAAAACACGTGAACCGTCACAGTGTGACGAAAAAATAGTTTCGAAAAATTAACCAAATATTTGAGCCGTAGTTAACTATTCGTCAATAACTCTCACTAATAGTAATAAATTGCACCAATTTATTAATTATTTGATTTTCTTTTGTATTAACATAACTATTTTTGTTACGATTACTTTATTTAACGAATTAATAATTAATTTTATTTAATTATCTCTATTTATTAATTTATATTAAATTATATGACTCGTGAGTTAATTGTTGACGCAAAACAAAATTAAGAACATTTTTATTTGTAACTTATAAGCGTATACTTATATTATAGTAATTTATATTTGTAAATAATCTCTCTTAACGTATTTTGTATGATTTAAATACTAATAATGATAAATCATTGAAAAATAATTTCATAAATAATTTATCAATAAAAAATTGAATAAAAATTTATTTAAATTATCAGTTGATATTAATTATTTTTATCTTAGTTTGGCATACAGAAGTTGATCATATGGTTTAAACCGATCATATTAATTTTATTTAGCTTATGATTGTAGCCGTCTTTGATTTGAGTCAAACATTTTATTTTAACTTAATAAAACTTTCGATTATAACTATAACAAAGATTTCTGTGGTTTTGTGAGAGATTTTTTTTAAAATTAAATTCTGTCAAATTTGTCTGACGTTTGATTTTAAACATTTTTATTGTCGTGTTTACTTCATTCATTCTATAGCAACAGAATTTCTGCCATTTCTATATAATTATAGAGAAAAACTTAGTTTAGAAATTTCTTTTAACGTTAATTTTTTTAATTAAATTAATAATTATGTTCGATAAAAATACTTTTAATTAAAATGTTTATCGAAGTTATCTTCGTAAGTGTTGCGTGTGTTCATAAACGATTTCAAAATTCATTTATTGAATTTTGTTTTATATTACATTTTTCCTATTAAATAATGCCATGAGTTAAGGGATACTAAATTTAATAATAAGTTTGAACAGACGAAAAGTATTAGTGTATATGTTTTGAATTATTGATTAAATAATAATAATAATAATGTAAAGAAGAAAACATTCTTTATTTTTAATCGATGTTTTGCAAACATAGCCGATAACAACAAAAAGTAGTAAGTAAGCTATTTTGTTAGTTACGAACAAGGGGTACATATTCTTTGATCAAAGAATGTCAATGAATTTTAATTTTATTTCTATTTTTTATTTGAAAATAAATCCGACTAAAGGATAAAATAATGAAAATAATTAATTAAAAATAAAAATTTAAATTTAATTGTAGTGAATATGAGAGGAACTTTTTCTTAATCTTATTACAAATGTATGGGAAAATATATACTAAAGTTATTTTAATAGAAGTTAGATTAACAAAGTTATTTAGAAATTATTTTTCAAATATTTTAAATTTTATATATAAAATATTTTCAACTTAATTAAAATACTTTTTATCAACGAGTATAAGAAAAAATTAATTATTTAAAAGAATTTTCAAATAAGCGCTAATATTTTCAAAGAATAATTTAAAAATAGTTAATTTTTTTAAAGAAAATTTACCCCTTGGTTATGAATAATATTAATAATATGTGTTGTATTGATTTATTATTCTATACTCTTTGAGTGTACATCTATTCTCAATTGGTTTTGCGAATCAATATGACTTTGAAAAATTAGACGCTTTGAATATTAGATTTAAATTTTACTCAAACATATTATGCATATAATATTACAACTTTTTGAATTTATTTAGTTATTAAAATTTTATGCAGCTTTTGTTTGAATCATATTTTTTCTTAAGTAAAATTGAACAAACTTGAGCTCAAGTTTATTTAACCATAATTTTGATTTGTATTGTTTAATTTTGTTTAGGATTACTATTAATAGCTTACTGATAAGCTATATATTATTTTTGTCATTCAATATTTCGTGAATGGCTAGTATTTTACATAAAATTCTAATTCGTGTAGAATTTTTATGTAAATAATTGTTAGACTTTAACTTATTTGAATATATAAAACGGGAAAATAGGCGTTTAGAAATCCATAAATATATATTTAAAGAATCCTAAAATCAGAATAATGAATAGTGGTTACGAGGTTCGGGCTTTAAAGACTTCAGTTTCAGTCTCTTGCGAAGCTTCAGCTTCAATCGAAACCTCAGAATATGAATCCCAATTAAAGTTTAAGAGTTAGCCCAAACCCTAACCCAATCGTCGAAATCAAAAATAAATCAAGAGGAATGAAAAATTTTCAAATGATATAATTTTACTAATAAACCAAAGAGAAATGTTGAATTTCAAATTTGAACAGTGTGTGTTTGATAATTATTTTTGCATTAAAGATTTTATTTAAATCATTATATTTTTTAGAAGTCTGCTCATTTAGATTATTTAATTTTCTTTTAACATATAATTAATTAGTCTAACAAATTCAATATAATATGTGATTATTCTTCTAAAGTTGAATCTTAATACATTAATAATTGTGTAAAAATTGCTACTTTAGAGCAAAATATATTATTTCAAAAATAATGAAATAACGAAAACTTTTATTAATACTAAAATTTTAATAATTTTAAAATCGATTTCTAAAAGATATTAAGAGAAATATCCCAAAAATTGACTGGCGGTTTGACGGTTTAGCCATAGTTTTTTTCATAAAATTTTAAACATCCAATATCCGAAAAAATTTTTTTATTAAAACGAACCGTAACATATTCTTCAAAATTTAATCTGAGGATTAACCGTACACCTAAAGCTTTAATATTTGCCATATAAATAATAATTTCTAGTTTTTAAATAACATTGGAAGGGTAGTGTCTAAACTAAGTCTAATAGAAAAGTTAAGGTAATTTATTACCAATAAAATGATGTAACCGGTAAATTTTTTTAGCAGTTAAGACAAGACTTTTAAAGTAATATCAATATTTTTTTCAAGACTAAGACTTGCAAGGACTATGTTCGATAAACATAAGTTCAAGTAGTAAAATAAGTTTACATTTTTTAAAAAAAGTTTAAGTAATTGTGTATTGGTTTAAATATTTACAATTTAAAAGAAACATATGGATGTTTGTAGAATTTATGGATAAAATATTTACTTTTCCGTTAATCCATATGAAACACAACTCGAGTCAAAACTCGTGCACATCACTATTACATCTAACATTAGAGTTGTTAATGTATTTTAAATTATAATATTGATATGTGCGACTGCAATGTAATGGTAACAGTAACTGCTGCACCAGTTGTGTATGCATTCTGTCTGTACGTGTTGATCAAACCAATCTTTTCTAACCCTGTTATTCAAACGAATACGTCATTTCACAAGTTTTGCGATATAGCTTTGAGTCGCAAAGTTACAGCATTTACTTTTACTATTCTTATTGGAAATAAGATATCGCTCTATTTATTTTCTTTATTTAAAATGTGATCGAAAATCTAAAGCGTTTTGATTAAATAAACGTTTAAAGATGCGAATATTACTACCAATTGTTTTGCATTTATTCCATATTCCTTTCATATTACCATTAAATATAAGTGAATTGTCTGTGGAACCGGCGATAGCTATAGCACTCGAAACAGTGGCCCTTAAATGTAAAGCCGAACAACAAACCGAAAGTAATGATTCGTTTAATTATCTTGAATGGTCTAAATTAATTAATGGAACGTGGTTTCCATTTAACAGACATCCACCACTTATTACAACCGGTAATGTAATGAATTGTTAATCAGTTCCAAATAGATTTTACAATTTTTAATAATATTCAAACTTATTTTAATTTTAGACTTCAAATTTTTAAAATTAATTTCTAGTTTTAGATAGAATTAGTTTTGCAAAAGTAGATATTATGCCTCTATTTTAAGGTAGAATTCAGATTTCTGTAATGAATTTTAAAGCTGTTTGGCTTTTGGGGGGTATTTTCAATTTGAATTTTAATTGATTTTGACATTACAGTCAAAGTAAT
This sequence comes from Phthiracarus crinitus, assembly GCA_034698025.1. Taxonomy (NCBI): domain Eukaryota; kingdom Metazoa; phylum Arthropoda; class Arachnida; order Sarcoptiformes; family Phthiracaridae; genus Phthiracarus; species Phthiracarus crinitus. The sequence goes on from JAQGAW010000354.1 coordinate 19,238, forward strand.
GCATTAATACTTAATAGTGTAGATATTATAATTGGCGATTCTTAATAAGATAAGTGTAGTTTATAATCATAATCAGAAACTGATATAAATTCGAAGATTTAATTCCCATAAAACTGTAAACCAATTAAAAACATATCACAACTATAAAAGTATAGTACAGGTAAATAAATATGTGTGACTAACAAAACAATACTCCGTACATCTGTTCTTAATTAAAAATACTAATTGTAAATTAGATGCTAATTACTAAAAAAACGCTAACATTAATGGTTTAATAAATCTGGAATTATCGATCAAAATGTAGAAGGTTTTGCTCGTTACTAATGCTTGTACGAGATTTCATTACTTTTCTTTCATACAGATTTTATATAATGACTTATTTCTTAACGTTAAGAAAACACGTTAAATGTGAATGAATTAATTAAATTTAATAGACAAATGACAGCGAAGTACTTAACTGATTAATTTTTAGAAGTTTATTGAGAAAATGTTAATTGATTTGAATAATTTAGTAGAAAATAGTAAAAAAATATAAATACTCAAAATTTCTAGTTATTAAAGTGTTATATAATATATTTTAATTTTTTTAATAAAGAAAAATATCGTTAAACACGTGTAGATTATATGATAATAAAATAATATATTTTTGTGTGATTTTAAACATCGATTTTAATTTTTATCTAATATATTATTTGGAGATTCATTTTAGTTATTAATACATTAGTAATAGTAATTATCTTGAAAATTTAAAAAAACATAAATAATTATAAAAACGATAAATAAGGTACTATTAACTCAATTCGGAAATAGTATTATCGTCTGTCTAACAATCATTATGTTCTCACTGCCAGACTATTATATTCAGTGAAGCACAACGCTCGAGCGGATCTCGATCGGTGCTTAGCGCGAGCGAGCTTTGCCGAGCGTAGATTCCCAAAAGTATTTTTGAAAATTATATTATTTCATTTAAGGATTTATTTAATTGAGAAATAATATTAAAGTTTATAAAAATCTTTTAAATATAGCTAATAATCTTTATATTTGTTTATTCGTGAAAATAATTTTATATTAATTAGGCTTAAAATTTTTATATCAAGATTCCTTTTAAATTTACTCATGGTTTACCCTCAGCGCTCAAGCGCGTTGAAAAAGTGAGCGCCGAATGTGTGCATCACTGATAATGTTAAACGATTATTGAAACAAAGATATTAATAGCTTGTGAAACAATTAAAAGTTAAATATATAAAGCATTTATAAGAATTTACAAACTTACTAAAAAAATATCTACACGTTCTCATAAATTCTCTGACCATATTGTAAACTCATTCAGTTTTCGAAATTATATTAAGAGGGAATAAAATGATCTGAATGTATATAGTGTTATGCAATGCAATGTTTTAGTATTAACTCGTAAGTGTAACAAAGAATGCAGAGCTAATCACAGAATATTCAGCGCGATTCTTGAATAGCACTCTTTTGAAATAATAAATTCCAAAACATAGAGTCATATTTTTTGCGTTTTAATAGACACAGATAACAATACGATGGAAAATCAAGCAATTGATTACGATAAGCAATCATCAGTAGAAGGAAACGTTGTTTTTGAAAAAAGCTCTTTTTTAACGGCTGGTTGGTATAAATGTAGTGTCAATAGTAGTTTAGATTTTGTAGAAAAACAATTGGAAATTCGAGTTATTTACAAACCGGAAGAAAATTCAGAACCGGAAATGTATCACATTATAGGAGACGATTATGTGTCCGTTCGATGTTCTTCTCCACCATCTTATCCCGCATCTGAACTGAAATTTTTCGTTAATAACGAAATGCCATCGAAAGAAGAAATACGAATTTTACCGCAAGTAATGGTTCGTAACACAAGTTATGGCGACATTGAATTGCCGATGAATGTGGCAGAACTCTATATTAGACCGACCGTCAAATATGTTGTGAATGGGAAAATCGAAATCGTGTGCACTGCCACCCAATCGAAGAATTACCACAAGTTTAAGCAATTAGTAATTGATTACAATGGAAAAATGATTGACGTTAAAGCTATAAAACGTATTTCCGGCGCATTAATAGCATTGATTATAATTGCAATACTCGTGCTATTTATTACTATCATATCGATTGTATGGTTTGTTATTCGCAAGAAAAAAATTAACGCAATCAATAAAGTTGCGGAACTATTTGTTAGTAATAAACAAGTGATTCTTGTAGACAAAACTTAATTTTTTGATAACAGTACGTCTAATTTCTTTTAAAATTTATAAAAGCAAACTTAATTTATAGATTTTTAAATTAGAAAGCTTTGATTATTTGTGTTATGGCATAACACGAATCGTGCAATAATATCAATATTTGACTTATGAATGAATATTGTTTGCTAAAACTATTATTTTAGTAATTATTATTTTTGTACATAAGTAGTAGTAAACAAATGCTTTTAAAAATGTTTACATATTATTTATTAGTCAGTCTTCTCATTTTAAAGCATAATGTACTTCACATTTTGTATTACTGTAGATTCAAATAAAATTGATTTCATGATCGATTAATCTGTAATAATTATTCTTTGCTGTTATTTTTTTAAAGCTTAATTTAAAACTTCCAGAGAATTAATTTAAATTTAGAGACATGGAAATCATGATTAAAATAATTGAAATATTTTAGTGTAAATACATTGAGAATCCAAGAAATCAAATAAGATATGGCCTAAAAGGTTGGTTTAAGTTTAATAAACAAAAATAATAGAGAGTAGTATATTAAAAATTACAATAATGTTTCGTTTATAAGTCTAGATAGAAAATCATAAAAATAATTAATTTTACAATTTTTAAAAAACTAATTCTAAGAATAATTGAAAAATAATATGTTCGACATTAAACTATGAATAAAAATATCTTTGCATGAAATTTATTATATTATAGCAATAGTTAAATGAGTCGATTGCCAGTAAAACGACTGGTGTGTTCGTCAATCATTCCTGGTTTATCTTTTTCTTTATTTGCCTTCTTTTCAAAAAACATAAAATCCTATTTAATGGGAAAAAAAACTCAGTTTATAAACTTAAAAATGCGAAAGAAGTTTATGTTTCAAGTTTTTCAAAGTTTATAGACACGATGAGAGAGTAATATATAGCTTATAATCTTTGATTATTTGTTATAAGTTTAAGCCACAAAACAATTGCTTACAATTAAAAAAACTGCAGCCAAAAGACACGCTTTAATGTTAACATCGAGATCAATAGGAAATACAACGCCAAAATTGTCCGCATCTGTCAATAATTCGCGCGTTAAACCCGACCATTGTTTCGTAATTCTTCCGATTTCAAACTTAGATCCGCTAACAGAATGTATGGTAAACTCTACGTCATCGAAAAGTAAACTATAAGTACAAAATGGTCCCTTAATACGAAGTATACGATAGCCGATCCCATCCTTAATGCTATATTTAGGATAACAACAACTAAAATCTTGTTCAACAAATCCAATAGTATTTCCTGGCGGCGCTTCAACAACGATATACTATAAATATGAGAAAATAAGTTGATTTTCTTAAAATAGTATCATTAATAGCTAGTTATTAACGCTCGTGCTTATTCTAATCATTTTTAATTGCGAATACAGGTAACTTAACGATTAAGTTTTACATAATAAATATAAATTGTTTTCTAGGTTTCATTTAAAAATTTGATAGTTCTAATTAATAAACCTGTAAACAACAACACGGAGGACAACAGCAGTTGCATCGTAACGGCCGACTGATATGCATTACTTCGCGATTATAGTTATCCATAATCTTTATAAGAAACGGTCGATTAGTGCCACAACATAACAGTTTGCAACAACAAGTGTCTGTGAAATAATTGCAGTGTTAGACAAAAATTCTGTAACAGTTTTAGGCAATTCTATGACAGTGCGAATACAATTCATATTACCTTCTTGAGCAAAATATATTTGTTGTCCCTATAATTGATACAATTCAACAAACTATATATTATTAATACCGCATTACTAATATGTTTAAGTATTACCGTTAAAGTTTTAACCACGTATTGGTTGTTAGTTTCGCATTTGCAGAGCGCTAATCAATAATAAAATAATTTAAAATCTTTATTAATAAAAAAGCATAAAACGTAATAACACTTAAAGTACTTTCAAAAATTTCGACTCTTTGTTGAACAAGTAATTGATTGATTTCTACCAAACTCTCGAGTCCTGGCGGACAGTTTGATTCTCTGTTATTACCTAAATTATGTTTTATTTATACAACGAAAAATGATTAAACTAATTATTAATCTTTTTTAAACATACGCTGATCAGAAGTTTGTTTTTTCTGTAACCTAATTTCATAATTCAGTTAATTTAATTTAATTACGCAATTTAAACAATGGTTTGTTACCCGTACTTCGCTTGTATTGGTTGAGTAGTAATAGCACTCCGAGAGCCTGACATTTATATAATTTATCTTTCAATTAGATTATTATAATATAGAGATAATTTAAACTCATTAACAAACGAAAGAAAGTATAAAATAAGAGTGAATTTAAAATTTAAGTTTAAACGATTATTAATGTTTATTAAATATTTAAATGATTATTATCTGCGCGAGCATTCAATTATTATGTTGATTGCTAATCATAACAGCTTTAATTACAAAAATGATCACATAATGCCATTAATTTATAATAATTTAACTTTAAGTATTTTCAAAAGCTTTTTTTTGCAAAATTTTAAAAATTCGTTAATTTAAAAAGAAATAATAACTTCAGTAAAATTTTCGAGAATTAAATTATATATTTATTTAACTATTACAAAAAAACAATTAATTTTTAATTTACAAACAAATAATATATATTTAATTTTCAATGGATAATATATTTAATTTCAATTTATAAACAAAAAAGATATAAAATTTTATTTTTATATTTTCAAACGATAAATATAATTGTTAGCATATAGTTGTTAAATCGGTGATCAGTCTATCAGACCATCAGTCCATCAGTCTATCAGTCCATCATTCCCATCCTATCTTGTTCTACATTTGCTTTCTTTTCAAAAAACATAAAATCCTGTTTTAAAAGAAAAAAGTAAAACAAATTCATATTTAGTTTTATATTTAATTTTCAACAACTTTATCGAATAATTTTAAACTTTATTTTGCTCTAACTTACAATTAAAAATACGGCTGCGAGCAAACACGCCTTTACACTAACGTCGAGATCCTTTGGAAATGAAACGCTAAAATTGTCTGCATCTGTAAATCCTTCGCGCAATAATCCCGACCATTGTTTTGTAATTTTTCCGACTTCTACTTTATATCCTTGAGTGGAATGTACTATAAATTCTACGTCATTGAATAGTATACTATATGTGCAAAGCGGTCCATCGATTCGTAGCACACGATCGCCTGAAGAGTTCTTAACACTGAATTTAGGATAACAACAACTAAAATCTTGTTTAACAAATCCAATTGTATTTCCAGGCGGAGCTTCCACTTCGATATACTAAACAAAAATTTTGACATAATTGTTAATATGTTGACAATTATAAAAACGTAATTTTATGGTTTAAATGAAAAACTTAAAAAACAAATAGTATTCTGTAAAATTAAAGCGTAATGATAAACAATATAAATGTTGATAAACTTTTGGATTTAATTTAAAAGTTGTTAAATATTAGAAACAACGTCGAAGAATTGATTTGAAATGGAAACCTGTAAACAACATGGGAAACAACAAGCTGTACATCGCAACGGACGACTGATGTGTATTACTTCTCGATTAAAATTGTCCAAAACCCTTATCTCGAATGGTCTGTTTGGACCACAACAAAAAAGTGCGCAACAATTGGTATCTATAATATAAATAAGTTTAAAATTTTTAAAAAAATTAGATTTAACATTGATTTATAGTATAAGTTAGATATAATTTTCAACTGAAGTAATTGAATAAGAAAGCTTACGATACGAAAATGTTTATACATATACTATTTTTACCATTTATAAATTTTCGATATCGCATTTCAACACATAAAAAATAAAATAAAACATTTTCTGTGTACGTTATTACCTTCTTTAACTACAAAAACTGGTTGTCCCTAAATAATTAAATAAGAATTCAAATCAGTTATACAATAGTTCTTAATGTTCAAAAACACAATACCATTGTATTTTTTACCAAATATTGATTACGCGTTTCAAATCCAGTGAGAGCTGAAGATTAATTTAATTAACATAAAACTTTTAATAAAATAATGTTTACCGAGATTTTAAAAAAATATATTACTTTCAAACATTTCTACTTTCTGTTGAACAAGCAATTGATCGATTTGTAACAAATATTCGAGTCCTGGCGGACAGTTATATGGTCTTATACTGTCTATTGAAGAATATATCATATCGTATATGCATATTTTTTATCGCGTTTTTAACATATTTTATACTTACTTTGTGCAGGAGAAGGAGAATTAGTTCTCGATAATCTAAACTCAAATTACAATAATAAAATTAAATGAACAAAATTAAACAGTGGTTTGTTTGTACCCTTTATTCTTAGAGTTAGGTTGTGATGTAATCGGTCTCTTAGAACGTGGCATCGAAATAAATGATTCAGAAATGGTATTATAAAATATCGGTACAGACAAATTTGTATTTTTAAACAAACTGAAAACAAATTTGAACGTAAATTTAAATTCATATGTTTTTGAATACAGTAAATGTTTTTAATTGTTACAGTAACTTATGTAAACGATAATTGAAATTTCTATATAGAGATTGTGATCCACAATATGGTAAACACATTGTTAGCTAACTTTATTGTTTAATGCGCGAAATTAAGTGTTGGATCACAAGTTAGATTAGAAACAATTTGACATTCCATTCGTATTTTTAAACTGTTTAAACAATAACTTTTTAATTACTATAAAAAAGCGTTGCGTAATAAGAAAGAGATTTAAAGTTTGAATTTCAAATTCTAATTATAAAAATGAATGTGAATCTATAACGTTATAAAAGAATACATTACTTTAATAATAATTTGAATGAGCTTAAAGCATAGTTACACTCCGGTCGGAACCTATAGGGGTTCAGATTCTTAAAATCTCAATTTTTAGAGGGAGAGTCAAAAACTCATCGGATTTAAACGACAATTTTTTAGCCTTCGGACCAAAATTTTTTTTCGAAGTTTTTTTCTAGACATAAGCCTGAACCACGCCCCTGCGAAAAACTCTATGAATTTAAACGATAATCTCTTAAAATTTTGACAAAAATTTAAAGGGGTCACAAAAACTCATCGGTTTTGATGCACAATTTTTAACATTTGACCAAAAATTTTTCAATTTTTTCTAGTCCTTGAATTTTCCCAATTTTGGGTGGGGGTGGTCGAATTTTCGAAATTTCTAGGGGAGGGGGGTCAACCCTGAGCTAGCACCCCCTTGTGTAACTATGGCTTAAAGTAAAACAAAGTTTTAAATTAATCTTTGATTCTTTGAACAGTAATACATTGTTAGTGCCATACGGTGTACATTCTATAAATTAAATGTTAGAGAGTAATAACGGCGAAACTCTAAGCTAAACTAAACTCCCAAATCGCTAAAAATATTAGGCCGGAACCCGACTTTAGCCCGACAGCTTGTGACCCGACCGGGCCCCGATTATTTATAAAAACGCAAAGCCAGGTCTGATTCCACCCTACAAACACAACTTGCTATCCATGAACTTAAATTGTTGATCGCTCTAAGTTTCAGCTGTTTTTATAAAAAATTGTATAATTTGTACTCTTATAGTTTTATATTCTTTAATAAAGATGTTTTAATGTTATTGATGTATTAGTGTAAAATAACTTTATTTACAAAACAAAATTTATTAGAAAATACTTTAAATGATGTCTATTTTTTAAAGCCTGCGCCTGATATATAATTCTTAGGGTAAAACAGAGTTTAAATGCCAAATTCTTACGTTTAATCATAAAATTAAATTCTGAATAAATCATAATCTTTAGGAGTTAACAGTAAAGTTCAGGATTTTCAGGAACATAATTAGTGCATATATTTTCGTGTATATTTATTAGTCACACAAATAGATTGATGAGTCGTTTAAATATATTTAAAACCGATTTGAGTTTTATTGAAATCAATTTAATGATTATTATCATTTATTACTGCCTAATAATAAATAACGGTAAGTTAAAAATAAATTTGTTTATATTATACAGGAATTTGTTTGTATAAAGTTTATTAAATTGTTTTTCACAACAAAATTTCTAAAAAATTATCAAAAATATTGTTTATCGATGGCGCATATATGAACGGAATGGCTGTGGCCTCCACTACGCGATCGTTAATTGGCTGCTGATATCTGTCATTATGCGTTAAACGAACGTTGTGTCCATCCTCTGGTTCGCCATATATTGATCGAAATTTCGATAACTAAGTGATAAATTAGTTTTAATTGCGTACAATTAATATACAAATATATGAATACCTGACGCGAACTTATAGGTATGGTATTCGCAAATATAAGAAACGTTGCGGTTTCGCTACACGGAGGTGTTGTTAGCGATCCATTGTATCGAAAAAATATGTTTCCGTCAATCGGAAGCAAATCATTTGGATATAGATATTCGTCGATTACGGTTTGAGTGTTGAAGTTAATTATTTTTGGAATTGCGTTCAGTATTGGATTTAATGCGTAATTATCGAATGGCGATAACTTTAGGAATACTGTTAGTACAGTGAGACCGTCATCCATATCTCGAGCGCTCGTTAAATCGGGATAAATCGAGTTAAAATGAACAAAATGAAGCTAAACAGCGAAAAAAAGTGTGTGTAAAAAGTGTTACAAATTTAGGGTATTAATTAAATGTTTGATCAGACATTACTCTCAAGTAAGAATTTTATTATTATAAATTTTGTTTGAGTTAAATATGCGCTTGACTTGAGTTTAGTTATCGTGTGATTTTGAACAATCATTCGAATCCTTGCATTCAACTATAGTTTTTTCAACACTCTGTTTAAGCCGAGAAAATACTTGTACAGCGCTCACAACTGATTGTAATTCTTGTTTCTTAATAATGATATTTCAAAACTTTCAATAAATTTTCAAAAAATGCTTTCAATTTTTTTATCTAACTTTGGAAAGGAAGATATTATGACGGTTTGGAAGTTTTTAAATTATGATCGAAGTTTGTTTTGAAACTTTTTTCAATGCTTTACACTTTGTCACACTTCACATCATACAGTAATAACTGATATCTCTATTATGTCAATTAAAATACAGTATTATATATTTAAAATTTAAATGAAACCTCTGCTGAATATTTGATTCCATTAATCGAGTGTTCGGATCCATAGTTATCATTGAGACCCCAATGAAAATGAAACGAATCCAAAATGAATTTTTCATTTCTAACCGCTGAACCAACAATATATGGCGCTCTGTTTACTGAAGTATTTAATATCACCCTAACTGTGAAAAAATAATTCTACGTAAATTTATTTTGTTTCTCTCTTACTATTAATTCTTATATTATTTACACATTCAATTTATTATTTTTTCTCTGTATAAAACTGATACAATTAAATATTTTCTGAATTTGATAATTCTCTTAAAGTTATTAATATAATTTATCAAATTTACGTCAGTTTATCCAATAACCTTACACTTCCCCTTAAAATCATAGGTAATAAATTAAATACTATATTTTTTCTTTTTAAAATAATAACAATATTTTAGCTTTTAATTTAAATACCTGTATGTCCATTATTTTGAACAGTAGTGCTCCTATAAAATTGATTATAATTAAAAACCGTAAATTGAAGCGGTCTTATTCGGACTTTTTTTAAATCGATATTTATCGGTGATTCGTGATATCCACCGCACGCTCGAAAAAGATTATTCCACTCGCTTTGATCTATAAATTTAATAAATTTTGCGATAAAATCAATGCAATTTGTAAAGAAAAGTTTTATACTATCATAAGTCCAATCTTGACAAAACACTTTTGTGATCGAAAGAAGAATAGTGAATATAATCAACATTATTAAAGAAACATATGCGTCCATCAATCAAGCAATTTATGAATCTTTTTACGAAATTTAATCCCTATTTATTAATTTTTATGACATATCAAACCACAACTGCTATTTAATCATTAGGCTGTTGAATGTTTCGTAACTTATTTGTTCGCGTAATTCGTTAGAAATTCGTGATTTGTAAAACGGATTTCAAAATTTTAATATTGCATTAATATTTGGTTCATTAATAATTTTGCGAATCATTGTTACATAATTATAATTTCATGATACATGTGAAACAGTTATATCTCTACAATAACATCCTTTATCATAATATTTTTTAAGTCATCAAAATTTAAATTAAAATAAATTATAAATAGAACATTCTGTTAAACGTTTTGAATAATTTTTAAAATTCTTGTTTTGAATTTGAAATTAATTTAGTGAAACTCATTATTGTATAGAAACAAATCATATTAACGGTTAACGTCAAACTTTAGTGCTAATTAAACCTATAAACTAACCTTTAGACTAACCTTCATTATTAATATTTTGTTATTCGCAATCTTTTGTATTAAAATTTATTCGCAAGAATGAGAATAAAGGATACGTTAATTAGAGTAAAAATTTTCTTTGCTTCTAACTCATGATACCATTTACAAAACTACTAACTGTAATAAATAGTTAAACTTATTATATTTTATTTATACATATTTAGAATTGTTTACTTGAAATTCCTTCGTTTAAGATAAATAATATGATAAAAAGTCAAATGTTGAGAATGATGTATCATAAAAAAAATAATAATCACCAGATTATCGGCAAATTTTCGATAAATTTAAATCATAGAAAAGTGAAACGTGTGACGGCATTAACTGTGCAATTCAATAAAAAATTTCAAAATTTTTCGTCCTTGAATTTGCAAAATTTTGGTTGGGGTGTCAACTTTTCCAGATTTCTAGGAGGGTTAACACTGGGCATACTCCACCTTATATAGCTATGGTGCCACTTATAAGTGAGGATTGGTATTGTAACAAATATCCCAGACATAGAGACGTTCCACGTCACCCTCCTTTATGATTTAAATCCACTTAAAATTTGTAAATACCTCACTCCTTATTAGACTAGTAAATCGATAAGATTTTGAAACCCAAACACGACAAGCTTAAACTCTACCTGAACCCGACCCAACTATAATTTTTTATATCACTATTAATTTTTGCTTCATTTTCTAATATTTAAAACGAATGATAAAACTTATTCAAAAATATAAATTAATGTTAAAAAATAAGTAAATAACTAAAAAAGCCAAATTTAAAATAATGCAAAAATTTTTAATAATTTTATTGTATAAATAAAATCCTTTCAAAAAATTATAAAACCGGTGCCGTGTCTGACAACTTTGAGTCAGAACTGTTTTACCACTACTAGTCTACCACTTATCACAATAAATATCATTGAAAATTAAAGAAATAGCTTCATATACCCTTAGAGTTACAGACTTACAGACAGATTTCTCAAATCTCTCGACTGTTTTCAATGTTCGCTAATAACGATTGTTATGTCTCAATAATTTTCATATTTCTGAATCACATAAATGACAATTATAATATGTTTCATTATGTTTAATCGATTTCTAGGAATATTTTTTTATTTTGTTTACTACTGTAGTAAAACATTTGTTTGACTTCTAAAAAATACAAATTTAACGAAATACGTGTCACAGATATATTACGAAAAGTTAATTGAGTGTGAATAACATCAGAATCATTTGATACGAGCATATGTTTAGCTGCTGTTACTATTTAATCAACTTATCCGTATTAACAGTGTCCAAAATTAATATTGTTTTACAATCAAATCCATAAGCTTGAGTTAACAATGATAATACTGCACGAATCATAAAATATATTTAAGAATTATTTAATTTTTTCATCTCATTATGAATAATATTAAAACTATAACTATAGGTGAAAATTTCAGTGAAGTTTTGAAAATGAGTGAAACTTTTAAATAACTTTCAATGAAACTTATAAAAATTATTTCTTAAAAATTTAACTTGTTTTAATTAAGTTATTACAAAATATTTTAATAATTTTTTGAGTTTCCAAAAACTCAACGAATATAAATGATAATTTTTTGAAATTTTGGTTAAAATTTAGAGGTATCACAAAAACTCATCGATCTTTGTGGACAATTTTTCACTTATTCCAAAATACTTTTCAAAATTTTGAATTTTTTCGTACTTGAATTTTCAAATTTTTTGTGGGGCTGTGTCCCACTTTTTGGATTTTCACAGAGAGTGTAGACTCCATGCGCCACATCTGGGACTAACTATAGTTCACATATATCATATTACATGGCCAATGTTATTCAGTTTAAGCCCAAATAAAAAATAGCATAGAAACAAATTACAAAACGTCACAAACATTAAAAATTGATTTTAACACATAAATGTAAAGTCTGATCGTCCGAAGGGGTCTTGTTTCGAATTTTCCAATTTTTAATGAATTCCAGACTAGTGATTGAAAATTTAGTTCCATTACCGTGGAACGGTAGTGGAATTGAGATTTGTCCCGGTAATGGTACGGTAATG
>JAQGAW010000355.1:0-31785 GCA_034698025.1 Phthiracarus crinitus
ATTTCTGTGAGATATATAAAAGCATTGTCCACCGCTTCTTGTAAACTGCATTGTTTGTCGTATACATAAGCAATACAGTAATTCATTATTTCTCCATTCGATAATTCAACTTTAAATCCCAAAATATCGTTTGATATAATTACCCGATTCACACATAATCCGATTAACTCTTTAAAAATAATGATTTCATTTCAAATTACTGTAAAAAAAGTTATTATAAACGAAATTGTGTGTTACACAAAGGTCTCTCAAGAAGAGGGTTGGACAAGATGGTACGTCCTTTCCCCCAAAGGTAAAAAAATTCTTTCTCTATCAAAAGTTTTGGGAATTTATTGTAAAAAGATTTGAAATTTTTTGGCGAAATGCGAAAAATTTGTTCATCAAAACCAATGAGTTTTTGTGACCCTAAACCTTTTGGTCAAAACTTCAAATAAAGAATTGTTTTACTGAATAATCCTGAAATTTCTTTTTTTTTCATTTTTCCTTCCTGAATTTACCCATATTTAACTCCTGAATTTATCTTTTCTACTTTTAATTTATATATGTTTTATTAGTAGACTGTTATTACTTTTAAATTATATTAAATTAAATTTTTAAAAAATAGTAACAAACATAGTTTTAGTTGTGAGGAACTGACAGACGCAAATCATTGACTATGAATGCCATCAATCAGACCCTTATAACGAAATACTATTTTTTAGTAACTGATTAGATAAAACGGTTGTAATAATTAATGGCAATCCCTTTAACACTTAATGTCAAAGATATAGCTCAAACATGTGTCTATTTATATAAGTAATACCAGCGATAATCCCAGAGGTTATTTGATTACGAGAAAGTTAGCTAAAAATAAATTCTTAAGAAAAAATATATTTAAATAAGGAATATTATAATTTATGCCTCGAAAATCGTTAGAAAAAAGGGTACATAATCTTTTACTAATCGTTAGAAATAAATGATAAAATCGTTTGAAAAATCGTTGGAAAAAAAGTTATAAAAACAGTACTGATTACTTATTCTGGATTATAATTAAGCTATGCAGCGTTATGCGCAACACGTGACTTGAAAAGCATTGAAATGTTCGCATATAGGGGTGACGACACATAATGCCCAACTTCACACCTATATTCTAACATTTCAATGTTTTTCAAGTCACGTGCTGCGCATAACGATTATGATTTGGTTTCAATTTAAAAATATACAAAAATCTGGAATATAAAAAATTTTTTAGATTTTCTTATTTATAAATTTTTTTAGTAAAAGGTTTTTTATATAATTTTTCCGAATTATCCTCAAAATTATCCTTAAAAAACTCGTTGGATTTAAACGAGAGTTTTTTTATTTGTTCAGTAAATGATAAATTTTCAGTAAAATTACAATCGTTTAAAATAGAATAAAATCTTTAGAAATAAATAAAATCGTTAGAAACGAAAATTAAAATTAGCTTTTTAAGTTATAATAGTTATAAGTCATCTATATTTTTTATTCGTTTAATAAATCAATAATTATCTATTTTCGTGGCCTTAATTATAATCAGTTTTATAAAATAATAAATTATTTCAGGCAAGAAATATTTTCAATTTATTAAATTACATACCAGCATATGTTAGTGAAGTGTCGAGTTTAGGTATAAAGTAGTGTTGTTTTACTTTAAATTTTTAATTTTACTTTTCTTTTACTTTTACTTTTTACTTTTATTTTAATTTTACTTTTCTTTTACTTTTACTTCAAGTAAAATTAACATTCAAATAAATTTTCTTTTACTTTTACTTTCAATGTTAAATTCGCTACTAGAGTCGTTTTTCTTTCACTTTTTAATTTTACTTTTACTTTTTACAAAAAGTTTCATATTACTTTCTTTTACTCTTTCTTTTTCAAATATTTTACATTTTTCTTTTCTTTTTCTTTTCTTTTAACATAATTTTTAATTTTACTTTTCTTTTACTATTACTTCAAGTAAAAGAAAAAGTAAAGAAATTCATAACTTTTACTTTTACTTTCAAAAGTAAAATCAACACTAGTATAAAGAGCTCAATTAGTTTTCAATTTGTGTGGTTTGAGAGAATTACCAAAAGCTAATAAAAGTAAATCATGCTTCCATTGGCATATATCGGGCAAATAAGAATTGGAAAATTTAAAATCTGTTCGGATTGGAAGCGATGTTCATTCAGGAGAATTTCCTTTCGCTGTTTTAATTTACTTCTTCGAAACGTAAACCAATCGAGGTTTTATTTTTTAGTTACTGAACAGACAATATTTTTTGCAAATTATATAGTGATTCACAATGTAGTGGAGCTATTTTAAACGATAAATGGATTATAACTAAGGATAGTGATTTCATGGAAAATACCGCATTTTTTCTTAAATCATATGACAGGGAGATTAATATGTTAAGATCTATTAAATTTAACTAACTAAATAAAAGTAGTTTTATTTTCCCGGATTTTCCCGGTTTTGGCAGTTTAGAAGAATAATCCCGGAAATGCGCTTATTTTGAAGAAAGTTCCCGTTTTCGATATATTTAACAAAATGGGGTTGATATGTGGACAAAATTCTTTTATAAGTATTCAATGTCTTTATAAAAGTATGAGATTTATTGAAAGAAAATAAACTATAAATTTTTTATATCATAATCTAAAAAAAATTTTGAGATTTTTTAACATTAAAGAAAATATAAATTTTCCCGGAACTGTTCCCGGTTTTAATACATTTTTTGTTCCCGGTTCCCTCCCGTTTTGACTACTTTTTAGTCCCGGAAATCACTATCCTTAATAATAAGTATTAATATATACATAATATATACAGTATTTTATGTGATCGTGTTTCGTAAGTAAATGAAGAATTTACGAATCGAAATGATTTACTCACCAATAATACAGGTTGGTTTAACCAAATCAACAATTTCTTCCAAATTCTTATTCGGTTTCGCATTTTTGCCATAATGTCTTTTGTGCGAATCCGGTGTATCCAAAGTGACCACTCCTTTCGAGTCAATTAACCAAATTCTACTGCACGCGTCAGAAGTACTCATACCTTCCTGTTCCATAGCCATCACTAATAAATCAGCGGTTCCTAATGCAGCCTAACATATACGATAACATAAAATTAATTATTATCAAAATATTATTTTCCACATACCTCTCCAGCGCCAAGAAAAAGAAAAGTGTGATTAATAATCTTAGTGCCCGTAAGTTTAAGGCTCGCTATAATACCGGCCACAGCAACAGAAGCGGTGCCCTGTATATCGTCATTGAAAGTACAGTATTTCGTCTTATACTTCTCTAACAACCGAAACGCGTTCTTATTTCCAAAATCTTCGAATTGTATTAAACAGGAACGTCCCCAGCGTTTCACAACTGCTTCCATAAATTCGTCAATCAAGTGGTCGTATTCGCTACCAGTCACACGTTTTTGCTTAAGACCGATATAGTATGGATCGGCGAGAAGTGATTCGTTATTAGTTCCGACATCGATAGTCACCGGTAATGTTAGTTCGGGCGGTATTCCGCCGATCGCCGAGTATAGCGCCATCTTTCCCACCGGTATTCCCATACCGTTTGCGCCGAGATCTCCGAGACCGAGGATGCGTTCGCCATCAGTCACTACTATCGCCTAAAATTTAATATTTTGTTTTTAATCAATTTTGAATATTATAACTAGGGATGACGAAATCGTTAGAAAAAAACGTCCAAAATCGTTCAATAATCGTTCACAAAAATAACTAAAATCGTTCAAAAAAATCGTTCGAAAAAAATTTTAATTTAATTATAAAAATAAATTATAAAGCTTATAATTGCATAAATTGCAATAAATTAAAACATATTTAGTAAAAAATTATTAATTTACTTTAAAATGTAGATAAAATTTAATATTTATGATTAAAATTGACAATTTTATAGATTAATAAAAATTAAACAGTAATTTTTCTTTATCAAACTATATAATTTATGTTTTATATTCAATGTTTTAATGCAAAATATACGAAAAATTGAAAAATCGTGCGAAAATTCAAAAATCGTTCAAAATTTCAGAAATCGTTCAATTCTTTTACTTAAATTTCACTAATTTGGGTTCACTTATGTTTATAAACTTGTTATTGGTAGAATTTATTATGATTTGAATCAATCGTTAATTAACGATTTCGGCAATCCCTAATTATAACCGTTACGTAAAATACTGGATAAGAATAAACTGGATTACATAATAATAATTTGTATTTATTTCAAAAGGAAACCATTAAAAATAATTATTTGAAAGTAAGTGAAAAAAGTTTTGAACTTTTCACAACTCATATACCACTTCACATCATTAGTGTTATTTCATTTTTGTTTAGATATAGTTCAAGTGTAACATTTTAATAATTCATTTCCTATTACGCTAAACGATCGCATAGAAATCTGAGGAAAATTGTGCGTTACCTATGAATGCGTGAAAACAGTTTTTTATGGTATTTACATAAGTTTGTTGATCGATCGAAAATTGCGTATGTTTTGTGGCATATAATTGAAGATAAAAAACAGAGATAATCTTAAGGTTAATTTAAGAATGATTTAATTCTATAATACGAAATTAAATCCATAATCATTTTATGTCGCACTGTTTAATTGAAAAAAGTAATGATAAACTAAATTACAATAACTAATAATTTTCCTCGATATACTGTAATTCATTTTCTTTATTTCCCAATTGTTAAGATAGTTTTCGAGTCCGCGATTGAATAAATAACGCGTTTAAATGTTTGCAAATAGATTTATCAAATGGTTCAAAGCTAATGACGCAAAATAAAACAATTACCCGAATCCCTAAGATATGTTGGTATAAACAAATAACTGTCATTAACCTAACGGATGCTTTTAAGACAATTTGGTAGTAAACTTACGAGTCTTTTTACACAGTTTAGTTCAATTTTTTAAAGTCGATTTTATAATTGAAAAAATAAGTAGTTTACGGTTTAAAAAATCTTATTTTGTTTATTTTAGTCTTAATAATAAAAATCAGTCCTTGGGGTTAAAAAAGTATAACAAAAAAATGTTTATTCTAATTTAAAAGCATATTAAGTTAATATAATCATACAAAACATATTCAGTTAAAACAAATATTTTGGACAATTATTTATGAAGTTATAAAATAATGTTATTAGTTTTTAATATTAAGTTAGATTTTTGATAACTTTACTATGATTTAAATGCGTAATAAATTTTTAAAATTTTATCAGTGGTTCCTTTTTATTTTCGGTTTGGGTTAACGCTTTAATTTGCTGCACTAAACGATTGAATTTCGTTTTAACTTAGTGTGGAAACAATTCGCTTCATTACAATTTTTTGTTATAAGTAAATCGTCAACTATTCAAGTTTAAATGACTCAAAACACTATGTCTTGGGGGCAATACAATGAGGGTTGAGAAATACCAATAAAAACAAATACATTAAATGGAAAAACCGTGATTTACGAACGTAAACGTAAGCTAAAGAAAAATATGATAACTACGGTAAGTTTACAAACAAAAAATTTCGGAATGAAATCGAAAAAAATAAGCACAAAAAACTAATAAACAATTCGCAACAAATAAAAACTTTCCAGTAATTCGCGAAAATACCCGCATATTTGTTTCAAAACAATACTCGCCTTAACATCAGGTTCGGGCACATTTGCCAATAGATTGGATACTCTTCCTGCATCGTGCACAGTAATAAAGAAACCACGCGGTCGTTTAATGATCAAACTATACTTTTGACAGGCGAGCCCAACAATTGGCGTGTAAACAATTGGCATCAACTCGGTTGTGTATAACTGTAGTACGCGATAGAACAGGCGTTTATTGTAATCTTGCAAATCGCGCAGAAACATGTATTTCGCCAAATCGTCGCTTAATTGACGGATGTTTTCCATAACGATTCTCACCTGTAGTTCTTGCGTTCGTATGCATGGCGGTAATAGACCTTTGAGACCCAATGTTTCCCGTTCTCTTGTAGTGAATGCCAAATCCTGTAATCATTATTAAAGTACAGCGTATATATAAATTTAGTGCTTTTTAATGATTATTGAGAAAATTATTTCGGTTTTACATATGCTGTGTATATAATTAAGTTATAAATAGAGATATTAAAAGATATGAAAATGTATTCAATGCACAAAAAAAACAATTAAGAATAGAAATAAGCAAAAAAAACTTGTAATTAATAATCTATTGGTAATTATATTTTGTTTCCCCGCTATTATGCTACTTTGCATGTCTATTCTCTTAATGTTTTTATTATTTTTTGTTAGTATTTTTAAGATAATAAAACAATTATTTGAGTATTCAAGTAAACTAGTAATGAACTGAATAAACCTTGACATAATCTCCCCAATTCTTCAATTCATAGAATTATAGTGAATAAAACAGTTTTAGGGAAACCACAACTTCCTTTCCTAATTGTTTCAATAATAAATGAATTTATCTGCTTTTGTTTGAAGACTATTCACTGAAATAAATAAATTTTTTATTGAAACAGAGAGATAAACGACTTTATTAAAGTAATAAAAAATTAGTAATTAATGAAGAATTTTCTGTTTAACTTAGTGGGAAGTAATATTTTAAAATATTAAGAATAATTACTATAATTATTAAAATAAATATAGAGGTTTGAAAAAATTGTTAAAATACGAATTCCTCTTATTTATAATTTAAAAACAATTAAAAATCCATGATATAAAAGCACAGTTTTTAAGGATTTAAATAACTGTCAAATAATATGCAAACATAAATATAAATTTTTATATTTCCTTATGGGGTGTGATTGACGTGACTTTTCTAGAGTTGTTTCGATTTATATTAACAGTCGTAAAATTATTATTTTTATTTCCTTAGTAACGAGAAAAATATGGCAAATACTTCTAAAGATCCCAAAGATAAATACTATTTTTTGAAAAATATTAATTTTTAAAGGAAGGAATTATTAAATTTTTAAATATCATAAGCAAAAGTTGGAATACAGAGATAAAATGTTTAAAATATTGTAATATAAGTTTAAATAAAAAAATATTTATATAATTTATCAAAAAACTGAAAAATATAAAGAGTTTATCTCTCTGTTATCTCTAGTTAACTTGAAAATCTTAAGTCAGAAAATTTGTCTTATCTCAGAAACTTAGAAATTCTGTTATTCAGCAAAAAAATAAAATACACGAGAAAATAAAATTTGAATAAATTATTACTATTATAAGTACATATATACTTGATTACGAATAATTTATTACATACATTATTCTAACCTAAATTAAAATCATGAAATTCATAAATATTTAATACGAATACCGCACTAAAAACTGTAATAGCATTGTAATTTTGTGACTGCAATAAATAACTTTTTTAATGCGATTTAATGAAATAAAAAAATGAACAATTTTTAATAAAATAAATAATAGTAAAACTAATTATTATTAGCGCTTAATTTCGGTATGCATTAAGATTACCCAAAATATTTATTCCATCATTAAAAAATAACATTATAGTGGAAAATGAAGAAAAATATAAGAAACGAAAGAGTTCTCAGTTATGTCGGAAATGATAATAATAATAATAATGTGTGCAACTCGTCGGGAAAAATTCACACGTTTAATGCAATACCATAGTAGTCATTGGTTACATCAATAGAAAACCAAATAAAACTAGTTTCTTAAAGCTGTATACGCATTAAATAATACTCTAATCTTAAATAAATAAATGAAATACGAAAAGAAAGCGCACAAACCTTATTAACGTTGGGTTCCCTCAACAGATCCACACCAGTTAACTGTTTGTTACTCATCTTTTGGTGACCAGTACTGAACCAGCGATGACTACTATTAGTAATACCGATACGATGATAATGTCTTTCACCGGCACAGAAACAGCGAACAGACTTTTCGCAATCGCAACGACACAGAGACTTGTTGGCACTACAACATGCGCATTGCATGTGAGGATGACTCTTATCACTAGAAAACGATACTAGACTACCCATACTTAGTGTCGTATACGAACGGGAAAATACGTTCGGTAATAGTAATACTGCGCTTCGGTTAACCCGATTTAAATCGGCAGCGAATATACTGCTGCTATAATTTTTGTTAAAATTTAGGCGAAAATATTTAACGCTATTATTATAGCGAGAGATAACATTAACGTTTAATTTTTGGTGTCCGCATAGGGCCTCACCAACGCTCAGTATTTTGCTTAAGGATATGTACGTAACTTTCGTTAGTTGTTGTCGATAATGACTAGTAATAATATTGTTAATAAATAAATTTTGACTACGGTTAAGGAGAAACGAAAGTTTTGACGTCGAATATAGACGACGCAATTGGCAGCACTCAGTCATTACGAGGTCAACTAGTAGTTACCGTTTTTATAATACAATTTGACTAATAATAATAATAATAATACTTGTATAGAAAATTTTCTTTTTAGTTATTTAAGTAGTAGTTATTGTTTGTTTTTTAATTATTTAAAATATCACTAGATTTGACTAAAACATAATTAACGATTTATCGGCTCCTAATCAAACATTATTGAAGGTCACATCTGGTAGTAATAGTAATTGAGATTAAGATTGCATTGCATTGACTTAGAATATAATCACTTATTTATAGTTTATTTATAGTTACCGCGCGCAACATTTTATATTTTTAACGAAGATATAGATTTATTTGACTTGAATTTACATATCATCGAAATGCTATTACTCTTAAATATCAATATAACACTATTATATGATGATATGATGATATAATATTATGTCTGTTTGTTTATCAAATAAGGACTTATCAATGGTGTAAAATGGGTCACAACATAAATGATGTGCAACTATAACTGTAACTGTAACTGTAAAATAATGTGTTACAGTTTACAACTTACCAGTTAACAAAACAGTTAACTAATTGTTATTATATTTTATTTATGATTAACAATTAACAACATATATGTAATACTATTTATGATAACAAATTGACTATTTGTGTTCCAAAGAAAAATTAAGAATTTTCGTTTATATTCGTATGAAAAGCGTAGACCTGGTAAATAGATCGGCATAATATAGGAATATTGGAACTTTTTATATAACTTTCCAATTGTAATGAGGGAGTAAATTAGAATAGCTGTTATAGATTATCAAAAACCCCAAATCTAGAATTTTTCTCATATATCTAACAATTTTACATATTTATAATTATATGAATGTTTTAGATATTTATATTACAAATAAAATAAATTAGAAACTCGAAGAAATAAATAAATTAGATGTTGTAATAATTTTTACTAAAAAATTTAAAAAATTCTACCAGCAGTTAATCAACACGTTTTATAATATTTATGCAAATAAATATCTTCTAAATTTTGCTAATTACGTACAAATGCCATTAATGGACATTATTTGGTTTAAAATATATGAGTAAATAAATCCATGATTTATTTGATTCATATTTAAAAAATATGAATTAGACAATAATTTATTTACATATTTATACGTATTTGTTAGGTTTGTACATTTTTTATGAATTTAAATATTTTTAATTTTAAAAAAATATTAACTGCTTTTCATCATCTAATGAAAGCGTTTGAGAAAATTAAAAAAATTTATAAAATTATCGTTTAAATCCAAATGGTTTTGAGAGGTATCTTATTTCTACTTCATATATTAAAACCCTGAAAAAATTACTGAAAAAAATTTAGTTCAAAGAATTAAAAATTTGCTAAAAATAAAAATCAGCTTAGGACACACCCCTAAAAATTTACCGTCATTAAGCTTCAATTCTGATTATTAGAGCCTCAAAAAGATAGCATTTGCTACTTTTTTATTTCATAAGCTACAACTCTGTATGTTTGTATGCGCACGAATCACATAAAATGGAGTCGCTTAAACTCCATTTATTATTGCTATTTTTGCTATTTTTAATGATTAATGCTATTATTGCTATAATTGCTATAATGCTTATTTAAATGCAATTTTCCCAAAAATAGAAAAATTGTCGTTTAAATCTGATGATTTTTGCGAACCCCATAAAAATTATTTAAAAATTATCAAGTAAATTTTATAAACAAAAAATTTATTTTATAAAATTTTCAAATTTCTTTTCTAAATAATAGTTATTCATTGATTTATTGGCAATTCCTAATTAAAATAAATGCTATTTTTAATGCTATTTTGGTCAATTTTTAAAGCTATTTATAGCGCTAATTTGATATGTAATAAATGCTATTATTTTGAGGCTCTAGTTATTATATTTGAATATAGAGCACATTAGATATTTTGTTTTTAATACAAAGCAAAGCACTTTATAAAGGCAACTATAATTTTATTTTAATATTTATTCAAATTTAAAACAAATGATAAAATTTACGAAAAAGTAAAAGCAAAATTGATAAAGAAAAATAAAAGTATAATTTATGGTAAATTTGGAAAACAAAAATAAAACCATTTCAAAATTCAAATTAATTCAAAAACAAAAGTGAAATAGATTTAAAACTTAATAGTTTAAACATCATTACAAAGTTTAAACAACTTAAGAGTTTGATAATTTTTTGAATTTTAAATCAAGTATATCCGTATTTACAAATTTCTTTCTGTATAAAAGCAATCGATCATCAAATACAACAAACATAAAACTAGTTTTTATATTTAATAACTGCTTTTAACTGACGGCAAAAGAAATGTAGTTTTATATCTAATAAATATTTTAGAAAATAAAGACACTAATATTTTCTTAATTTTTAAAATTAAAATATTAAAGGCTATCGCGTGGGTTAGTATTAAATTATAAGAAATGTGTATTTGGTTTTAATATCATTATACAAACTCCTAAACCTTTCATTTCTAACATTTATGACTTGACAGCAAATAAATGTCATATATATAATCTATAAGCAAAACTACTGTAATGAATAGAGTTGAGAATTATTAATTGAAGTCACAATTATATTTTTCAAACTTATTGGAATAGTCGGTTAATTACAGCTGAAAATTCGCTTAAAGTTATAATATTTAAACCCATTTTATTAAATTGTTTTATCAAATGTGAACCTAAAATGAACTAAATTTAGATGCCATTGCTGTGTGAAAAATTCATATCATAAAAAAGTTATTAACTGTTTAACGTTTTATTTTGATTTCATTAAACAACTTTTATGATTATATTATTCACTAACTTACTTTCTTTCATTAAAAATCAATTTAAAAATTATTTTAAAATTAAATGAATAATCAATCATTTATAACTAAGCAAAAAATGCTTTAATTAACTTTTTTGAATAATTTTATGATTTAAACTTTTATGGGCGGGAAGTACTGGTATGGTTTAAGAAAATTTGTTTTAAAAATAAGCTTATGATAGTTGGAAAATGGGTCTTACATATTAAAATCGAAAAGAATAGATTGATTAGAAGCTTAATGTTCGATAGGGGTCTGGTTTTGTTTAAATTATTGAGAGATATATAAACATCATAATAAAAAGATTTAAGCAAAGCCTTCTAAGTGGTGATGAGCTGACAGTGAATTTTATGTCAGGTTCCTTCCCCTTCTATTATTTCCCCATTAATTTCTTATTTTATTGAGTTTAATTTGCAATAATAGAATAGGAAGGATCCAGACGTAAAATTCACTATCGCATCACCACTACTTCGAAAGCTTTGGCTTTAAGCCTCAGTGCATTTTATACTAAGAACAGTTGTAAAAAATTCAAGAAATGTTTTTGAATTGGATTAGTTTATAAAATAAAAATAAGTATATTTTGTTGTTTCCAATTGGAATGGTTCCATAAATACATTATTTTTGTTCTCAATTATCTAAATTAAAAATTAAACTAAAATCAAATCTATTGTCTTTTACTTTTTTTGTTTTTTCTTTTTTATATTATTTATTTTATAATTGACTACATTAAGAGCAATATAAATGTATTTGAATTTTTCAGACAAAATGTTTGGGTAATTTTCGTCTTTGATATTCATGTTAAATAGTTTTGAAGAATTAGGACGAGTCAACTTATGTGATATATCATTATCAAACTAGGGTTCATTTTATTTCGAATGGGATATCACTATTATAACTAAAGATGTTCTCAAGTCGGTTAACCCGTCGGTTTTACCCAAGGGGTTCCTTATCTTTTCGGTTTGTTCCAATTTTGTAAATTTGCAAATCCGACGGTTCGCTATGGGTTGAATTGTCTTTATCGGTTAATCCGAGTGAAACCGAAAACCGGACAATCAATTTTTGGTTAAAAATTCAAGAAATTATTTTAGTTTTTGACTTAATAAAAAAATAAGATACGGTATATATCATCTTAAACATAACACATTTAATTTGTTATTTATCAATAGTGGTAAATAATGATTATTAAACTCATAGAAATTATTAATTTTCGGCATTAGTTTCATGTTTTCGATTTAATATTTACGAATTTATATGCTCAAATTGTCAGTTTTCTAGTTATCACGTTTCCTAACGGTTCGGTTAGAGTAGTTTGTCAATATTCGCGGTTCGGTTCTGTTTGGGTCAAATAACTACTACCAGCATACATCTTTAATTTTAACAATGTAAAACAAGAACGAAAAGTTCACATTTGTTGTCTGCTTTAATCTTTCACACTTCAGTAAAATTAAAGCATGTGGATGTGGACTCGTTTATCGGTAAATATATACATGCTGTATACGTTTTTTAAGAATTTTTGTGATAAAAACAGGAGTTTAACCATTAAACCGAAAATAAGTTTTTTATCAGAGATATTCTACTAAATATTATTAAAATGACTTAAAAATAATTAGAATAATTAAAAATCACATTATTTATCTATATTACTTATAAATATAAATATTTATCTCTAAAGTATCAAATTTTAGATTTAATTAAGGTATTTAGTAATTACTATTTATTGTGATATTTTAATTAAATTTTAATCACAATAAATTTAAACAATACAGTTAAAAAATTTATTTAAAAAACTTTTATTAACTTATCGAAACATAGTTAATATTAAAATTAAATTACTTAGACTAAATGGACGACATTTTAATAATATAAATAGTTCGAAAATATTTTGCTGTTTAATCCGCCGTTTTTTTAATCTAAAAATCCACGGTTTGCGCTTCTAAATTGATTTTGCGTTATGGTTCTGTTTTAATTGAACGAATAATTTAAACTTTTTTATGTTTTTAAACTGATAAAGGTTTTTTCTCCATCACATCATCTTTAGGTAAATGTGGCTTTCATTTTTCATTCCACAGCCTTTGGAACTCTCATCTTATTCACTTTTCCTGGGAATCATTAACACTAAGATAAATAAATATTTTATGAATTTGTTAATTGGAAAGTTGTGTAGAATGCAAAATGCTTCAACTTATTTTTCTTATTAAAATTTATAGCTTTCTTTACGATTTATTTATATTTAAGTTTACATTTATATCGTAATAAATATAATTTAGTTATAAATAAATTACAGTTTTGCAATACAAAAAATTTCAAAAAATGTTATATATTTTTGTTTAAATTACTATTTTACAGAATCTATATAATTGGGTTTATTCTAAAAATTCTAAAACTTCTAAAACCCGACTCGACTTGACTATTTTTATTATTTTGCATTTTAAACAATTTTTGAATATAGTGCCAAAAACCGCTAAGTGGTATACTACTACTGATAATTCAATTACAATTCAATATTATATAATATTCACAAAATAATTTTTTTTGACAACTTTCCCTTCACTTTTTAGAACCAATTTTTTTGGTAAATATCTACATTTTAAATGCTACAAAACTGACCCCTGTTTATGTCGTGCGCGGTTTCGTTGAATTCCCTTAATTTATTTTGAAAATTTTAGTTCGATAAAAATAGTGGACAATAATTTTCTAATAAATTTTTAAAAATTATTTTATCGCTAACCGTTTTCGAGAAACAAAGTTTTTTCTAAAACGTATCTTCCTTCTCAGAGCATCCCTATAGGACTTTTTGAATTTTTGAAAAATTATTTATGGACAAAAAATGTCCTCTAAGAAAAATCATCATTCAAAAACTCATTAGTCATATTAGATTTAATAAATACAGTATATGCATATATACATTATAAACAAATAAACAATGTAAAATAATTTTACGGAAAGCTCAATAAGCTCAATACGAGCTTAGAGCTTGTAGCTTGAGCTTCAATCTACTGTACATCAATAATTCGAGCTTTTTGCTATCACTGCTATAGATATCTGATGCAGAATCTTATATTATAATTTATAAATATAATAATCAAAAATCTGTAATATTGATAACTTTAAATTATTTCATAGTTTTACTATATTTAATCATAATTATTAGTGAAATAGCATATTATATTTTGTTGTAATGATCGAAACAATAACAAAGCTCGAAACAATAAGCATTAACTAATTTATTTAGCATTTTTATCAGATCAGGAATTGAAAGTGTTAGTCATAAAGATCTATTTCTTAAACAAGTTTAATCATTATTGATTCCAGTTTTTGTGTCTTATTGTTTATAAAACAAAAATAATAATCTTAAACCGAAAGTTAATGTGACGATTATAAGGTGTGTTTCAAAACAATTTTAAATTGTTGATATCATAATAATATTTATTACAATGAAACTAATGATATAATTACCGGTACATACAAGAAATACAAGAATAATACGTCAATTGTTTATTTTCACCTTTATTAAAATATTTATATTATGATATGCGTTAAAATTAAAAAATATTTTCTCTTAGCTATGATTTCATTATAACTGTTTAATTTTTGCCACTCCTTGACCTAAATTTAATATATAGTTTATTTTATCAAAATTTTACCTTAATTCAGTTATATTGGTATAGCAACGCCTATATTTTATTGATAAATGATATATATTAGCGAAACAATAATAAAGTGATACAAAACTGTTGGAAAAACAAAACCACAAAATATTTTCATAATACCATAATAAAAAAGTATTATAATACCGTATTTATAAAAGTTCAGTTTCATGTAGAAATCTAATTATTTCTGTTCCTATTTCCAAAAAGTATGAACAAAGATGTTTATTAGTTTGTGATATAACCATTCAATTTGTAATCATTGTATGAAATCATGATTTTTGCATTAAATTTAAGATTATTTGATCACATGCTTGGCTAATAGAAACAATGTCATGAGAGCAGACAAATGATTCACTTATCGATAAGACGATTTTCGAATACATAAATCTTGTTTTCCCTTTTGATTTTATCGCTTTAATTTTACAAACATTCTAAAGGAAAAGATTATTGATTAATTTTCAAACAATAATATATATATATATAATATTTTCCAATTAAATTTGAATTTCGCATCAAATCTCAAAAAACTTAATTGAGAAACGATGCTAACAAGCAAATAGTTTTCGTGACTCGTCGAATCTATTCAAATAATTCAAAAAATGTTATGTAAAATTTTATCCTGAAAGTGTTTTTAAATTATTTGAATCGCTTTTAGAAGACTTTATTTTTAGGTCAATCGTTTTTCTGCGATCCATTATTATTATATAGTATATATTAAAAGTGAAATTATTTTACTTTGTAGAGATGTCCCATAAAATCTTGCCTTACACTGCTTATTACATGGAATAATAATATATTATTATCACTTTTAACACTTCCTGATAATCATAGATTTTATAATTGTAGTCTAAAAAGTACAAAACAATTAATTAACTATTATGCTATTATTTTGATAAAAAATTTTCTATATTACAGATGATAAAGATCATGAAATTACATGCTGCGACAAATCTAAAGAGAATCAGCACCATTTGTGTCATAATATCGAAATTCCTCCTAATGATCCATTGTATGCACCGTATGGTCAAACGTGCATGGATTTTAAAAAATCAGTAGCAGGACAAAGACCCAATTGTGCTTTAGGTAAATAAATTGTGTTTTCACAACTTTTCATATATGATTATTTCATAAATTTATTAAATATACAATATTATTCACTTTATTGTTTTTGTCTGTCAGGTCCACGCGTACACGTAAACACTCTTACCTCACCGATTGACGCTAACTTTGTTTACGGCTCTACTGAAGCTATAGCTCTTAAATTGAGAGCTTTTAGAGGAGGTTTGTTAATTGTTTTGTTTAATTACTATGCTTCGAATTAGACTAGTAAAAGTGCACCCGACATGTTGATGGAATAGAAAGGGATGGGATGGGCTCGTAATAAAATTTCATATTTTTTGAAGTTGACTAACTTATATTATTTAATTTTTACATTTAATGTTATACACTGTTTCTAATGTCATTTTAAAGCTATTTTAAATAAATAATTTTTTTCTTAATTTATTGAATCGAGTCTGATTTAGTAATGGCAAGGCTCGGGCTCCAGAGGCTTCGGCCGGAGCATGAGCCTGAGCCTAAGTCTCCAGATTAGAACCTAAAATATAGTATAGTTGGAGCCTGAACCCCAGCCTAATGATTGAAACCCGTACCTGAGCCTCCGAGCCTCTATATGTATTGCTCCACAAATGTGTAATAAAATTTGTTTACATTAATATTCAATGATATTTCATTTTTTGATTTAATTTTTTCAGAGATAGTTAACTACAATACACTTGTTTTAACTCATGGATTAAACTTAATGAAAAATAAAAATAATTTCTCGAAAATATTTTAGTAAATATTTTAAAATTTTTAATTTATAAAGTTAGAGCCTCATTAAAGAGACAAACAGAGTCTCAAGGCTATAACAGACAAAGTCCAAGCCTCGGGCATCAGGTTCAGGCTCAAAAATATGAAAACCTCAATCCCGAGTCTCTATCAAAAATTCCTACACGAGCCTGAGTCCGAACCTGAGGCTCATGCTTAGGTTCAGGCTCCAGAGGCTCTAAACTGCTATCACTAGTCTGATTGGGCAAGGATTTTGACTTTAAGAAATAAACTGGTTCGGGCCTGAGAATGATAGATTGACCAATCTATGACAAATAAAGTTTATTTATATAGTTAATAAAGTTTTAAGTAAAAAGATGTTCGATATACATAAACAGTTAAAAGCAGTTTTAAAAAATCTTATAAAGCGTGACACAAAATAAAGGCTAACGTGACGTCAAATTTTAATATGCAAATGTATTGTGAAAAGTGACGTCACATTAGCCTTTATTTTGTCCGATTTCGGCGTGCAATCGGACAAAATAGGACTATGCCAGATATCAATCCGATCTTCCCTGTGTATAATTATACATTTTTAAATAAATAAATAATTAGAAAAAATGCTTACATTTTATATTTTATGTTATTTTAAACATGTTATTGTTAGAGTATTAAAATGTTAATACAAAATTATATTAAATATGATATTATTTTTAAATAAACATAGGTTTGATGAAAACATGGGATCGTTTTCGTGATTATGGTCTCAAGCCTTTATTGCCACCAGAAAGTGAAAATCCTGAACGTGACTGTATTGGAAGACCGCGTCATTTATATTGTTTTCTTGCTGGCGATGAAAGAGTTAACGAACAAATTCATTTAACAGTATTGCATACACTATACGTGAGAGATCACAATCGTATGGCTATAGAGTTGGGAAGACTTAATCCTCACTGGGACGACGAAAAAATATACCAAGAAACGCGTCACATCGCTGCAGCTGCTGTCCAGCATATATTTCTAACCGAATTCTTACCACTTGTTATTGGCGAAGAACTAATGCATAGATATAATCTTACAGAAGTTAAGGATGGATATTGGAATGGATATGATCCTGATATCCATACGGCGCCATCGCAAGCATTCACTACCGCTGCTTTTAGATTTGGCCACACGTTTATTCAGGGTATTTCCTTATTATTTCATCAATAATTAATTAATTATTTCAAATATAAATTATAAATAAAATTTTATTCCAATTTGAAAATAAATAGACTTAGTTTTAAAGTTGAGCTTTTTTATACTTTTATTTATTAGTATTTTTATTTTCAAAATTTTATATTTTTTCAGATGTTATATTTTTAAAATTCTTATTTAAATCAATTAACTGATGAGATTTTTCTATTCAACAAAATTTTTATTAGAATAAATTGAATTTTATTGTAACATTTATTATTGTAGAATAAAATATTGAAATAAATCATTAATTCACAGATTGATATGACTAGACTACAAAATATACAATGCTTATGTATGTTTTAAGCTCAAAACAGAAAATTGTTTAGCAATATGTAAATTTATGTGACGTAAAAAGTGCTTTAAACATTGACATACTTGTATCGTTTTCTATAAATAATTTTTTTTCAAGATAGTACCACACCATCAAATTATTTCTCATTTTCAAACTAAAATCAATTACGGAAATGTTCTCATTTATATAAATATTATTTTTGGATTTTTAAAATAATTAATTATTAAATAATTAAAAATTGAACGGATAGTAAATGTATTTAAATATTTAAGGGATGGTTCGTCGATACAATAAGTATCATGAATTTATTGGTGAAGACCCACTTCGGACACTTCTTCGACAGCCATTCATTGTTTACGAACCCGGAAAGATGGATGAACTTGCTTTGGGACTTATCAATACTCCTGCACAAACTTATGATCCATTTATAACATCAGAAGTTTCAGGTCATCTATTTCAGGAACCACACCATCACGTGGGTCTAGACTTACCGGCAATGAATTTAGCGCGAGCCAGAGAGCAAGGCGTTCCGGGATATAATCTCTGGCGCGAATGGTGCGGTCTTTCTAGAGCAGAAACTTTTCAAGATTTAGAACCTATTCTTAATAATAACACAGCTTATCATTATTCTCGGCTTTACGCACACGTCGACGATATAGACCTATGGAGTGGTGGAATATCTGAAAAACGATTGCCAGGAGCTCTCATTGGCCCCACATTTGCGTGTATTGTTGCCAGAAATTTTGCTAACGTTAGACGTGGCGACAGATTCTGGTTCGAAAATTCTGGATTTCCATCTGCATTCACTCCGCAGCAGTTGTATCAAATTAAAAAGGCGTCTCAAGCAAGAATTATTTGCGATAACGGAGATGACATTCCAACCATACAAATGTTTGTACTCAGACAACCACATCCTATTTTGTGAGTAAACCCACATTACTAAAATTACCGCTAATTTATTGATTTATATATTGTCATAGCAACCCAAGAGTAAGATGTGACGATTTACCATCAATTGACTTAAGATATTGGCAAGAAGATGCTATTAATGGAGGCTTTCCTTACAAGAAAAAGTAACCCAAACATTATTTAGGAAAATGATAATTTAACCGGCAATTTATAAATATTAACTTGATTTACTTCTACTTTTTCAGTAATGAAGCATAAGTTAGTTTCTAATAAAACATTTACCGTATATATCACTATCCTATAGTTTTACAGATCGTATCACAAACCTGTTTCTTAGCAAATATCTTCACTATTGTTAAGCGCGAGGTTTATGATCAATTAATAATTAAAGTTTATCGTAAGCTCATATTAATGTTATAAACACTAACACAATTTAACATTATTTGTTCGAATCAAATAATTAACAGAGTCGAGACTTTTTCGGAAATCCGGCTTTTTTATAGTTGAATAAAACTTTCGGAGTCTACAATGCAAGAATTATGAAAATAATTACAAGCAAATTTAAACCACATTTAATTTCCGAAAAAATGTTTATTCAAAAATTTTCGAAGATTTCCTAATTTTTTCCGAAAAATATACTTATTTAAAATATAGTTGCTTAAATTTTGACGAGTTTTAACTGTGGGCGTTTAAAATTGTTATTATGGAACAAAAGTAGGGATTTTTTTGTGAAAAAAATTAATTTTAAGACAAAAAATTATTGCTAAACTCCTATAAGTTCCTTAACAATAAATTTTTGGGTGTGTATGAAAGTAAACCTCAGATCAATAGTCTAAGAAATTTTTGTACAACTTATATAACTTTAAATAAGTTCCGAAAATCTTCGAAATTTTCCGAAAAATTGTCCGAAAAAAAATATTTTTTTCGTCCGAATTTCCGACCGGAATAATGTTTTATTTCCGAAAAAGTCTCGATTCTGGTGAACGCAACAAATAGTGAAAAGTTTTGTCATTAAGCAGGTTTGTGATTCACAAATTGTGAAATTAATTCGAAAATAACTGTAAAGATTTTTTCTATAATCGCAACAAATTGTATTTAATTTTTTTGTAATAATTTTTTTAATTAAATTTACGAAAAACAGCAAACAATGTAATACAGTTAATTACTTTTATGATTTATTTCATACAATTATCAATTAGATATAAGGTTATTATTAACTTAAAAATGGACAAAAACTTATAAGCATATAAATCAAAAGCATATAAATCACAAATTGAGTAATAATTGTCATCAAACAAACATTAATTGATAAGTGAATATATATGGTTAAAGTGCATCTTATCGGCCCATTATTAATCAATTAACAAACGATTAGTTATTACTAAAATGGTTGCCCAATCTGTGTCCTATTGAGTGGATACTTAGCCATTCGTATATCTCAAATTGTGATCACCGATAGTTTACGAGTCCAATCCAGAATTAACTGTGCATAATCTATAATCAATTTTATGATTAAATATGACACACACACACACACACACACACACACACACACACCATACCAGGCGGTGTTAAAACAAATACTATTTTGAAAACTTAAATTTTATTTTTGGCATTATTAAGACCTTGAAAATCGTTATAAAAATGGTGCAAAATAGTTATGAATCGTTAGAAATAAATGACCAAATAGTTTGAAAAATAGTTTTAAAGATTTACGAATGTATAAAGCATAGGTTGGACGAAGTTATGACCAGATTCTTACCTACTGTTAAAAGTTTTTAATTGTCATTTCGTATTTTTAAAAAGATTATTCGTTGTATTTCATTGTTATAAATTTAATTACAAACTTTAATCAATCCTCTTGTATCGAAAAGTGTCATTTATAAAAGTTTCATTCATTAAAAGTTCTATTATTATTATAAAATCACGCATTGAGAACCATTAAAACCTGGGGACGCAAGCAATTTAACGAAACTGTATTTAATTATCATTTCAGCCATAATGATAAGAAATTACTAAATTAGTAGTACTAATTATTTAAAAATATATATTTATTAAAGATGTTTTCGAGTCAGTTAACCCGACGGTTTTACACAACGATTTTCTTATTGGTTCGGTTCGGGTCACAATTTATCATTACTTAGTTCGGTTCGGGTTGAATAAACTCCTTATCGGTTAACTCAAAGGAAACCAAAAATCCGATAATCAATTTTTGGTATGAAATTTAAAGAATTCTATAAGAATTTTGACTTTGTTAAATGTCAAATAAAATTATTATAAAAAGACCTAGGATTTTTATTTTTTAAATCCAAAATCTTGTAACAACAGAATTTTACCAAAAATTGTTTTTACGACAAAATATTCAAAAAATGCATTTTACTGACAAAATTTAAATAAGAATAAATAATAATTAGTTAATACGCAAGAAATTTGGCCACATTTTCAAAGAATTATAATTTAAAATCATTTAGTTTCTTGAGGGGAAGTTTATTGTTTAAAGAAAAATATTGATTTTAAAAACTTTGGTTCGTTGTACAAAAATTTGTTCAAAATACTGTGAGCAAGGGATAAATTTTTTTTGAGATTAAGAGCAAAATTCATTGATAATTCTTTTAGAAATTCATACTTTTTCAACATATTTTGACATTTCCTTGAGTGAAAATACGGTTCTATTCAATAAATTTAACATAAGAATATAAGAATTAGTAGTATTTTGAGTATACATAATATTATATACAACATTTCTTGTGAAAAATTTATTGTCAGAATTTCTTTTGGCTAATATAACCAAATTTTCCATTGAGGTTACTCGAGACAATGCTACATACAGTTGACTGTATGAAAAAATGTTATCTTCTAAATAGATAGCGACTATATTTATGTTTGTCCATGGCTTTGATTAATGGACATTGCGTATGTGGTCTAATTGGAAATTGACGTCTAGAAAAAAATAAATGGTAATGTAGAATCACAAGGTTGAAGACTCATTCGATGAAGAAAAGTTAAATTTCCTTTGTTCTTTCCAATTATGACTTCTGCTTCAATAAGATGGTTGTTAAAGGATTTGCAAATTAATTTTGTTCCATTACACAATCCAAGAGAAGGATTTAGATTTCTCAAAAGCATAACTGATTTTCCAATCTTTAATGAAAGGAGATGTGGAGGAATTCCGCTTAAGTTAAGGCTGTTGAGATATTCCGTAGGATAAAGATAATTATGTGTTGTTTATTTAATTAATTCGGCACTTAAATAATCTTTGTTTCTCCGAAAGTTTCCTGATTGATTAAATAATTGATTCGGTCAACATCGTCATTCTTTGGACATAATATTGTCCAATCATGTATTTTAGGTAATATATCTTTGATAAAAGTCTCAAATTCGGATAAATAACGGCATATATTTGAAGAGAATATAACAATTACATCGATATTCGGTACTCTGTTTTCTCTTATTCGTCATAGAAATTCAGAAAATTTTATTTGTTCAACAGTAGACTGTTCGTTAACACGCATGTTAATTGTTAGTTTCGTAAAAGAATATTCTTCCATGTGTATATACTTTTTAATATACTATTTATTATATAGTAGTCACAACCTTTCTTAACAACGGGCAATATTTGTCTGAAGTCTCCACTAAATGAGATAATATTGCCACTAAATGGTTTATTTTCTTTCAATAAATTTCTGATTGTTCGATAGCTTCGAATAAGAAGTTAATCATTAAAGGTACTTCATCCCAAATAATTAGTTTTGTTCTTCTAATGAGTATTGTATAGTCAGATTGGGCTGTAATAAAACAGAAAGAGTCATCTTTGATAAGAATTTGTATGTTAAACTTCGAATGAGCTGTTCTACCATTATATAATAAAAGGGCAGCTAAACCGGATGATGCTATTGAGATTTCTCCATTACTTCTTATTTTTGCTAGTAATAAATTATACAGATGTTTTTCCTGTCCCTCCTCGACCGTCAATAAAAAAAAAGTTGAGAAATATTATTATTGCAACACATTATTACGTCATTAAAGATTTCATTTTGATTTTGATTCAACTTTATCAAATTAATGTTTAGCATCTCTTATAGGTTGTTCGACTCTATTTGTAATTTTCGCCTATAAGCTTTGATAATTCTGTTTCATTTCTAGTAATTTGTGATAGATTTTAAAAATTACGAAGCGATGAACCATTTAACAAAAGAAGATTTCGGTCAAGGCGAAATTTACTACCATTTATCTGAATGCATATTTATTTATTTGATTTTTCGTCATATGTTTAATATTAACTCGTCTAACTAAATCATTAGTCATTTTACACAAAAATTTATCCAATAGTTTCTTTGGATCCGATGGTTGACAGTGTAATAAAATATTAACAAATAGAAGTCTTATTTGCTTTGATGAGTTATCCTCAGAAGCGTCTTCTAATAGATACTCCCATTCTACATCGCTTTGAAGAAAACCCATTGCTTCTGCTGCAGATAAAAACTATGGTAAGAGTACTCCATTTATGGTCCTTAAATCTTGAAACTATGCCGCTCCTCTTATTTGAGATAACATTAAGCGTAAATAATATGTTTCAAATTCGTTCTTATTTACCAAATACATTCTTCCTGTTGTTTTAAATGTTAATTCATTTTTATTTTCTTTTTCCATTTATAGAATTCGAAAGTAAAATATTTTGAAAATTCATTATGCAGAAGATGAATTACGTCAATTGTTTCACAGTTATATACTCAAACCAAGTCATCAATTTTGTTTTTTATGTCTTTGAATAAAAGCATTTGGATTTTAGTTTTCATTAAAAGTTATCTTATATTGTCCAGGAAGGTGTATTTTAAATCGGTATATATTAGGTCTATTTTCATGTAGTATGTATCCGAAATTTTTCCAACAGCTTTCGCTTGATTTGATGTATTGCGAGTTCAAATAATATTTGTAATGTATATATGAAGAACAAATTAAAATAAGATATGAAAATAAACATTATGTAAAATTTAAATGTTTTAAACATTAATAGTATATCTAAAGGATCAAATTATATAAGTTAAATAAATTGATAAACTATTAAAGAAATAAATAACTTTAATAAATAACAAACATAAAGCATGTATATATATTGTTAAACTTTACAAAGGAGGTAACACATAATATAGGACTGAAAATTGTTCACATTAATGTATCAAATATATTGAAATGTTAAACCAAAAGAATTAATTTATAAAAAAGACTGTAAAATATTAAATCATAAAAACATTGAATCTAATAAAAGAAATATTAATAATAATAAATTATTTTATTATTTATTAATTTAGATTAAAACTCAACAATAATAAGCAAAGGTTTTTACAAGTCGGTAGGAATAAAATCCTATTCTTGGAAACTAAACTAATATGGAACAACAATTTGAGTCAATATCAACAGATTCAACTTGAAGAACAGAAACAAGACTACAAAGCAAAAGGAAACCATATTCAACGACTAAAACTAGTTTAACAGTTAGAGTAAACGTGGTAGACCAAATAAAAAAACAATAGAAACTGTCGTCATTGCATAACAAGAAATACAACATAAAGAAAGAGATTATATGGATATTATAAGTATTTAAAGGTAAAGGAAACATCTTATCCATAGATAATTGGATGGAACGATTTGAAATGATTGCTAAGTACCCATCATTGAATG
The DNA here is from genome assembly GCA_034698025.1 of Phthiracarus crinitus. Taxonomy (NCBI): domain Eukaryota; kingdom Metazoa; phylum Arthropoda; class Arachnida; order Sarcoptiformes; family Phthiracaridae; genus Phthiracarus; species Phthiracarus crinitus. Next base: position 24,741 of record JAQGAW010000355.1, read on the forward strand.
AAAAGGCAAAAAAATAACTTATGGGTGAATATCTTGAAAATGATGCACTATCATGGTATGTCACAAATGCAAATTCAATTAATTATATAGATTTAAAACCATGTTTGATTTCGCGTTTCGGTGTAGCGATATCTAATCCATTTTTATAGTGTATACTAAAGCTTCCGGCGGTGCGGTTAAACCGCGGTTAAAACCGCGGTTTTTGTTTGCGGTGCGATTGCGGTTCATATTTTACATGTTTTTGCGGTTTTAGGCGGTTTGCAAAAATATTTAAAAAACCGCGGTTAAACAGTAAAACCGCAAATCAATATTTATTAGGTATTTAACAACTAAATTCTTCCGAAAATTACTTTTAAAAATCAGAACGAATGAAATGTAAATTTATTTTAGTGAATGTATGCAATTAATTATAAAGTAGTAAATTTTACATTTATTTAACTTTCAAACTATATTATCTTAATTTATTAAATTAGAAATTATAAATAAATTTTATTTAAATAATGATAATATTTATTTATAATAAAATTATTAGACTAAATTAAAGTGATTTTTGTAATATACAGAAGATTAATCATCGATTTATTTACTACTAAAATATTTTGCGGTTTTGCGGTTTAAACCGCGGTTTTTTTATGCGGTTGCGGTTTTAATTTGAAAAATAGCCGCGGTTTGCGGTTTGATAACTGATTTTTGCGGTTTGGTGCGGTTTGAGAATTTTCAAACCGCCGGATGCTTTACTATACAGTATACCGGTATATATATATACTTAATTCGTATACGAGTGGGTAATGTAAAACCGCTTTTATGCGAATAAGCGCACGAATTCTTTGCATTATAAAACTGCACACTTAAGCTTAAAATAGGATTTCGTAATTGATTTTTAATTGTATAATCAATAATTTAAATTTAAATATAGAATAAGTTACGATATCAATGCTTTTTAAATGTAAATATGAATATATGAGAATATTCAATAACTCAGCAATTTTTCTAATAGACTATTTTTGGTCAAAATTTTCATTGTTATAAACCTTATAACGTTATAAATATTAAGTAAAAGAAAACTGAATGAGTCTATTCTATGCCATTATATTATTTTGTTTAATTTAATTTTACTTTAATTATTCTTCTAATCTTAATATACTTTATTAGGTTAAGGTTAAGGTTAAAGTTTAAAAAATTTTCGAAGTTAAGGTTAAAAGTTAAGATTTTTCTTAACTTTTAACCGATGCTCATCACTATCAGGCTTAGATGCGGCTCTTACTTTTAAGTCTAAAATGATGACACATTTTGATCTTTTATGTAATTAGTAATTCAAATAATATACTTTAGCAAACAATCGTATATACGATTAAATTTCTATCACTCATTTAAATGATTTATTTAATATGTTTTTCTTATTGTTAAATATTACCATTAAAATTATTAAAAAATTTGAAATAAATGAAAGGTATTTAAGAAAGAGTTGGTTTTATAAAAGTTAAATTAATTGTATCATAAAATAAGCACTGAAATAATGCCAACAGATTTTTTTTAATAGCAGAAAATTTGATTATAATAAAATATTATATAATAAAGAAATCAATGTAAAATTTGTGCATCATTTCATGATTATTTGCATGAACTTATTCACTAAAAGAAATTTAACCAAATTATGTTCTTTGGTAAAAGTTTATTTTAAATAAAATCATTTGTATATGATTAGCTCAATGTTTCAATACAAGTCGAATAAAGAAAATTGAATTAAATTATTATTCAAATTGTTGCCTTTTTATTAACGAGTATTTTCTTGTGGAATAAATTTTTTTAAAAATTTCTTGCTATAATTTTGTGTATACTGTACATTGATTATAATTTTGGTAAGAGTTTTCAAACTTATATTGAAGCTATATTTTATTATAAAAATGTGACATCATATGAACATATTGTTGAAATTAAGTAATTTCAACATATTTTCGTTTAAAATTACTATTTTCTCTATATTTAATTACCACTAATAATTATTGTACCAATTTGTACTATTTTCTACCATAGTTACCATAGTTATATTGTTTCAAATTGTTTATTGATATTTTATTAAAACCTCACATTTAAAACTATTATTTCTGTTTCTCTGTTTCTATTCAATTTAAAATCCTTTATAAGTATGTATTTTTTAGAAAAAACTTAAAATTTTTAGCTGACATTCTTGTAAAGAAGTTTGCTTATGGATTTGAGTATGTCTGTCTATCTGAATGACCGAAGTCTTTATATTTACTAAAGGATTATACCCATTCTTTATATTAATTAAGGGATTTGATATCTTGCAAACTTAAAGACTACTATTAATGTCCCTTAAGCATATATTAAACTTCTAAGAAAGTCAGCTCTCAGTTAATGTGTACGTAATGGAGTGAAAAATTTTGAGTTTGCCGGTAATTGAACGGTTGTGGTTTTTTTTTGTTAAATTTCTAGAAATATAAAATCAAAAAAACTTTCAATTATTTAATCAGATTTCAACATAAAAAATGTTTAGGAATTAAAATATCTCTTTAAAAGCAATATGTATTAATAATTTTTGTAAAATCAACAATTATAAAGTTTTACAGTTATATTAAAACCATTTATGATTAAAATGAGTTCAGAAAAAAGTTAAAAATTGTTAGTTACGGAACGGTAATAAGTGGAAAGGTAGTGGAATTGAAAATACTCTCGGTAATGGAACGGTAAAGGAATTTATAATTTTGATTTTGCCGGTAATGGAACGGTAATGCAAATCTTATGAACGGTAATGGAACGGTAATGGAATTGAAATCTTAAATATTTTCAATCACTAGTCGCAACTCAGAGTTAGTGAAATCATTACAAAAATAAAATAACTAGGTTACACTTATTGTAAATACAGTAAAACCTCTTTAAGACGGACACTTTGGGCGGAATAAATTTGTCCGTTTTAAAGAGGTGTCCGGCTTAAAGAGGGTAGTAGTAAGGGGAGCATATGGGCAATTTACGCGCATATTGGTGGGGTTCAAACTAGTTACATTATCTGTTGTGTATAATAACGTTATTAATTGATACTTCTCATCTACAGATAAACAGGTCCGGGTCTTTGAAGGTACTTAAGGAACCACGGACCTGAACCTCGGACCTAAAGACCATATTGGGACCTGAACCTGAAGATTTTTCTAAGACTCGGACCAGTTCAGAGTCTTTAAAGCAGGGACTTGGACCTGGACTCAGGATAAGTTATAACGATATTGAGAAAACAGCAATTTTAAATATATATCGTCTGGTAGTGATGCCTTATTTATCAAGAATCATGTCTAATTATGCCTATTTATATGATTAAAGTATAACAAAAATTAATTTTTCTAAAAATAATACTTTTATTGTTACGTATTTGAGTAAATTACGAAATATTTTCATTAATTTAATTCCCAGGTCCTAAATTTGACGACTCGGACCTGAACCTAATAGGACCAAATCTTTATTTAGCCGAAACTGAACTCGGATTTTAAAAATTTTTAAGGGCCTGTACTCGAACTTGAACCTGTAATCACCTCCAGTCCTTAGGTTCTAAAAGTCCTTAGGCGCGATTTTGTTTATCTATAGGCTCATCTTAATACTCAGTATTCAACTAGAAAAAGATTAAAGTTTGAAAATTAATCCAATTTGATTGCCTAATTTTAATAATTAGTCCAAAAACTTGTAATATTTTCAACCTAATATGTGGTCAATATTCTGAAATATAGAACTAAAATCGACTCATAAATAATAAATGGAAAAATATTCAACTACTTTTAATTAATTTACATAAAATTTCCGTCTTATTGAGTGTCCGTTTTAAATAGGGTCGAGCTAATGTAAAGTCTATGGAAACAGGTTTGTACCTGACTGAGTGTCCGTTATGAGGAGGTGTCCGTCTTATAGAGTGTCCGTTTTGAGAGGTTTTACTGTAACTCTTTAAGATAAATATGATTGCTCTTTAATTTTAAGATTAAAACAAATATTTAAGGATTTATTATAATGCATGCATTATAACTTAGATTATACTTATTGTCTTTTTACCAGAACATTATTATCATTTATAAATTAAATTTGGGGTACATTTAAATATTACAATTAATTCAGCAAATAATGTATTACGACAATAAATAAAACAAATTACATCAAATTAATATCTTTCATATTTATCTCACTGTCCAAAGGAGATATTTAATTTATGATGACTGGTTTTCTGTCCGAATGTTTTTTGGTTAATTGTAGAATTAAAAATTTGATTGAAAATCTACAAAAACTGATAATAAGTGTGAATACATTTTCGAAGGAAAGCATTCATATACCAAACCAGAAGCCAATAATTCCCCCAAAATTACATAGTAATTCAATTAAACTCATTTTAATAGTTTCAGAAGTTATTTTAATGTATGATAAATGTGGCATTATATTCACTGAACTGTAATTGTAATTTTTACGGTTTAAGTAATTAATCCCTTGATTCACATTAAAATCTATAGTATGACAAAGATAGTCACAACTTTTGTCACAGTTTTGTATTGCATTTAACACAGAGTTATTAAACGTTTCATTAAAACATAGCGTCATGTTATTGTTGTGATCGATGTCTGTATTGAATTCTTTAAGAAATAAAAAGTCAGGAATAGGAATACAACCATAGGTTTGCATTAAATACTTTAACCAACAATCGGTTAAACACGTATAAAGAGTCGATACAGAAAATAGTGAATCATATTTATTTGCATAAATCTCTATACACTTTCGCTTATTTTTTACTGTATTTATTTTTTTCATAATATTCGCTGAATATTGTATGTTATGTTCTGTATTGACCATTGGAAGTACAGTGACAACCTTTTCGGTGCTCACAAGTTTTAAAAGGTATAGTTTTCCTAAAAATACATCATTAGATGTATAGTTATTTTCATCCAATACTTGTCTGTGATTAAATCGAAAACTTATTTTCCTTAGATTTTTGTTAATATTTTTACCTAACAAATACCTGTTGAACTTCGATCGAATTTTTCTATTAAAATAAAAATTTAGGCTATAAACACAATTTTCGTAATGATTTAACACGAAGTTCTGTTTAAATGCATTCGTACAGTCGTTTGACTGGTGTTGTGTTGTTTCGATACTACATTTGATATTATCTGTGAAATTATTAAACAATTTAGTAAATTCTTGATATCCATTTTCCGACAATGTTTTTAATCCATAATAATTTTCTACTGATATATTGTTGAGTAACATTCGTTCGTTTGTGCTCAACATATTTCTTTTAAAATAAAGAGTGTTTGGGTATAACTTAAATAATTGACTGTAATTATAGTAAATCGCGAAAATGATCTGAATTTCTGGTAAAACAAACTGATTTTTAAATGTTGTTCGAGTTATTGTCTCAAATTTTAAATAATCATCAATTAATTCGTAAATTTGTTTAAACATTAAGCTTACCAGTAATAGTAAACTAATTGAATGCAATAATATATAAAAATATTTGTAAATGAGTTTTATTCGTTTATATTTACCACCAAAACAATAGATAAAAAATAAATATTTAAAAAGTGTTGCCATTTTTGAAGTAAATTTTGTTTGAATATTATAGCAGTTAAACCCGAACCACATGGACACTACACCGCCGATCGAACATAAATATGTTATTAAATCCATTTTCGGTAAATGAGTATAATATAAATCTGATGATGCAGTCCTTCTAATGAAAGCCATATCTGAAAAATTCTTAAAGAACAAAGTTTGTTCATATATAATGTATTCGTTCAAACAATTTTTATGGTAAATGTTTTGGTTGTTGTTATGTCTTCTATAATAAATACAATTTGTTTCGTACGGATACTCAAGTAATTTTTCAATGATCACGTAATACCATATTATGATTTTAGTTTTAAAATACCATAAAGTTCTATCGTGTTTATGTAAATTTGGTGTCGAATAACTTGGATGTATAATTAATAAAATATTTATATTACCCGTAATATTTACAAAGTAAGATCTAATCAACTTTTGTGTTGTATTTTTATTATTATTAAAATATGTCAAACAAAGTGGAGAAAAATTATTTAACGCTTTAATTACATTTTTCTCTTCATAATCATGTCTCTCCAATGAGTTTTCAAATTCTAATTTAAATGATATTGCGTTAAAAATAAAATCGTTTACCGATTCGTATATTTTTCTAGTTTTGTTAATAATATTGAAATCCCTTTTATTTATAATACAAAAACTCAACGAAGGATTTGTAATCATCATTTCTTGTTTTCCAGTTTTAACATTCACTATTGTTTTGTATTTAGTAAACTCTATATTAAACCAAATTATCTGATATATTGCACCCAAAAATAATATTAATTTCACAAACATTTTGAATACTGATTTCAGTCTTCAATTTTTAACCAATTATATTAATGATTGTATTCTTAAAATAATCTAGAGTTTCATTTTTCCAAAAAAATACATACAGTTTTAAGAATTTAATTTAGAAATGAATTTAGTAATTTATTGTATTACATAGAGTTATAACAATAAATAATTTTGACAAAATAATATACCCTAGATAATTTGTAACAATAAAACTTTGGTAAAATATAGTACGAATTGGTACAATAATTAGTGGTAATTAAATATAGAGAATCGAAAATATTTTGAAATAACTTTGTTTCAACAATAATGTTCATATGCATAGCATAACATTTTAAGTTAGAAAAAACAAAAAATGTTTTTGTAAAAATCGAAAAATATAGTATCGTTGTGACAGTTACCGCTGATGACAACGATGAAAAGATCGATGGTTACAATCATGAAATAATTATATCACTCAATTGCATTAAAATATTCACTTTATTCAATGTAACCGTTAATTAAAGCGTTTAAATTATACATAAAATAATGGGCTTCTGTTATATATAACCAGGGTGTCCCAAGAGGGGGGGTCTGTGCCGTCTACACCCCCCTAAAAATCTGAAAAGTTGGACACCCCCCCTAAAATTTTGAAAATTCAAGGACGAAAAAAATTGAAAATTTTGAAAAG